>CAIGQQ010034334.1:5574938-5592997 GCA_903798035.1 Danio albolineatus
TATAATATAATATAATATAATATAATATAATATAATATAATATAATAGCTATTCTTTTCTACTAGTGATGAACATTAAACCCTACTTAAATTACGACGGAAAAAAAAGGATCCTTGTTACACGCACAATGTAACTTGAATCAAAACCCAAAAAGTTCCTCAAAAACCCTCTCATTATGACCAAAGATCCTCCTTTACTGAGCGAGATGAAGATCTGTGTGCGGTGTTGTTTTACCAGAGGGACTGTAGTAGGATGTGACTTCCTCCTACTTTGCCTGTTTAAAAATGCAGAATGTGTTGATACACGAGAAGAACATTCCGGTCTCAGGTTTCAGAGGTGTTACACTTGCAGAACATCCGATTAGAAGAGTGTAAGTGTGTGTGTGTTCATATGTAAGTATATGTGCGTGCATGTGTAAGTGTGTGTATAACTGCATATGTGCGCATGTGTATAAAATAGTGTACGACTGTGCACATATGTGTTTGAATAAGTGTGTATTTGTGTGCGTATATGTATGGATGTGTGCGCATGTGTAAGTGCAAAGGTGTATGTATACGTGCATGTGTGTTTATATATGTTTATATATAGTTTTATCATCTCCTCATCCAACACTAGTGTGCAGCTTCCACCTGGATGACATGACGGGAGCCATATAGCACCAGACCGCACACCACACACCAGCTGATTGTTGGAGAGTGATGAAGCCAACAATGATATGGGGATAGTTAGGAGGCCATGATGGACAGAGGCCAGCAGGCAAATTTGGCCAGAATGCCATGGTTTAAACCCTACTTTTCGAAGGACATTCTGGCATTTTTAACGACCACAGAAAGTCAGGACCTCGGGTTAACGTCACATCCGAAAGACACAGTAAAGAATCCCCTTCACTATACTGGGGCGTTAGGACCCACACAAAACTCAGGATGAGCACCCCCTGCTGGTTTCACTTACACCACTTTACACCCTTTATGAATCTGGGGTCGCCACAGTGGAATGAACCACCAACTTATCCAGCATATGTTTCACACAGCGGATGTCCTTCCAGCTGCAACCCATCACTGGGAAACATCCATACACACACATACACTACGGACAATTTAGCCTACCCAATTCACCTATACCACATGTCTTTCGACTTATGAGGGAAACTGGAGCACCCGGAGGAAACCCACACCAACACTGGGAGAACATGCAAACTCCACACAGAAATGCCAACTGACCCAGCCGAGGCTCAAACCAGCGATTTTTTTGCTGAGAGGCGATCGTGCTACCCACTACGCCACCATTCACTATATTTAACTGTATATTTTATTTCTCACGGCTGAAAGAGTTTGTCATTTGTGCATGTATAATCCACCCACCGGACAGTTGCGCAGATCTCCAATGGTGCTGGCGGCTTGAAGCAGCTCCCCAAACGTCTCTGGACGAGAGCGTTCATCTCTCCTGTCCAACACCTGTTGGCTGGAGCACAGAGAAAGAGAAACACAACATTAAAAATAAATTGATATTGCATTTTTTTTCCCCAGAAAAACATGTATATACTTTCATAGTTTACTGAATATCTTATATCTTATTAAAAAAAAATTTAATACTAGTACAATTTTATTATTGCTGTTGTTAAAATTGTGTTGCTTTCCTGGATCTTCTCAAGTAAAAGTAAATGGAACTCAATGCAGCCTAGTGTAGTCGTCTGCAGTCACATATCAACACCTGTCCATCGGCAATAAGAATCCCCAGTAACCCGGACTAAGTAGTTATTGTTCTAAATTTATTATTGTTATAATTAGTTATTGTTACAAACGATACGGTCACACCATTACTTGTGAAAACAAGATAAAACAAATGAAAATGATTTATTTTTTTACCATGTAACAACAGCAAAGAGGATTACAGTAAATCTAACTATTATTTATTTATATTATTAATTTCTAATTTGTTAATTTTTTCATCTCATTTTGTGTTAAAAAATAAAAATAAAGAGATTTGAGAAGATTGGAATTTTTAACACAAAATAATAAGAAAAACAAAACAAATAAGAAATTATTCAGAAAATTAATCAGTAATAACTAGTAATAATAATAATAATAATAATAATAATATATAGTATATATCAAACTCACGGGCCGCACTGACATTAAACTTTCAAATTAAGGCGGGGGCCACAAACTATCGTCCTGCGGGACACATTTGGCCCACGGGTCGTGAGTATGAGAGCCCTGCGCTAGATGAAACGCCAGTGTGGATGTGGGATGGTTTACATTCTAAAATGCATCAGTGTAAACGGGGCCTGAGCGATGCAGAAGCAGACATGCATGTGGGAACGGTGGGCGGGGAGAACCAGTTCATCAGTAATAAATAGTAATAGTAATAATAATAATAATAATAATATTAATAATAATAATAATACATAGTATATATCAAACTAACAGGCCGCACTGACATTAAACTTTCAAATTAAGACGGGGGCCACAAACTACCATCCCGCGGGCCGCATTTGGCCCATGGGCCACGAGTTTGAGACCCCTGCGCTAGATGAAACGCCAGTGCAGATGTGGATGGCTTGCATTCTAAAATGCATCAGTGTAAACAGGGCCTGAGTGATGCAGAAGCAGACATGCATGTGGGAATGGTGGGCGGGGAGAACCAGCTCATTTGCATTTAAAGGCACAGGCTACAAAAACAGCTACACTGACTCCAAAACAGGCATATTCTGCATAGTATAATAAATAATCTGATAGTCTGAAACGTTACAGACACATTCTGGAGACACCAAAAGCTTATCTTACATCTTGTAAAAGAGCTCAAATAGGAACCCTTTAATCTTCTCTTCTTTAAACGGTGGTTGGGAAATATTGAAAGCAAATTAATTTTCACAGCAGGGATAGTAATTCTGTCTTCAACTGTACATTGGCTGGACGGACTTACCAGAGGGCAGTGGTGGACACGTAGTGCACCAGCTCAGTGAAGGGAAGCGGATCAGACGACGCACCACAGCTCCTGCACACCGACTAAACACACACACACAGGGTCATACATCACACATGGTGACTGCAATATGATGTAAAGATTTAATTACACCACAGTAAGTGATGTAAGAGACGTCTCAGCACACACGCACTGTGAATAACCTGAGGGTGGGACAGATTTAAACATTCCTTTTAGGGGCAAAACCAAAAATGAATCATTTCTGGTGTTGAAACAGCAAATCTGGCATTGCTTTATATGGCAGGGTCTCTCTTACACACAATGTGGGACGCCTTAAAGTGGGTTTAAGCATTATGCAATGGAAATACAGGAGACATATTATGGCTTTCTATGAAGTACATTAATGTATGGTACACTGTTGGTACCATCGGCAAAAGACATATTAAAATAATGCAAAGATAATTTTTTATAATGTTTATTATTTAAATAACTGTTTTCTATCTCAATAAATGTTAAAATGTCTAAATGTATAAATGTAAATGTAAATGTATAAATGTAAAATGTTAAAATTTATTATTATTAATAATTGTTGTTATTATTATTATTATTATTATTATTATTATTATTATTATTATTATTATTATGTTAAAAACAGATGCTGCATAATACTTTTTTTTTTAAATCGAACCCACAATATTAATCAGAATTTGACCAAAAAAAAAATATTTGAAACGATGTAACAAAGCATGCATACATAGTGAAATGTATTCTAACATGCCCATTTGGTGTTCAAAAAAAACATTATCAATGTGAAATTTAGAATTTAGTAAATTGTGTTGAATAGGAATTTCACATGTAAATTCACATGTAAATTTCAACAAACTAGTTAATAAATATTTAATTTGAAATATAAATATCTGAAACATATGTATTTAAGAATCACATTTAATGCATGCTTGCTAAATTATAAAAAAATACAGTTAAAATAAATGAAAAATGTATTAAAATAAATAAAAATAAATAAATATATTATAAATAAAAATTATAAATAAATAAAAAAATTATTTATTTAAATAAAGAATAAAAACAATAAATAATAAGAATAAATATAAATATAAATAAATAAATAAAATAAATATAAATAAATAATGAAAATTTATTAATTAATTAAAAATAAATAAATTATAAATAAAAATAAATAAATAAATACCAAAATAAATATAAATATAAATAGGAAATATACATACATACATACTAACCCCAGAATTTTAAATAGCTATTACTCAACATTTCTCTTTAGTCTCAGTATTTATACAACACAATAAATGAAAATGCACCATGTTATAGTCGTCCAACAGCATTACAATATTGTCATAAAGCCAGTGTTTCCCCTGTATGCAGAAGGACGGTCTCTGAATTAGTATTCACTGTGAGTAAATCAGTAATTCACCACTGTACCCGACTGATTGAAAACCACTGTCACACCACAGCAATCAATGCTCCATCACTCACACGAGGAGCATCTGTGTGTGTGTTGCATGTGCACGTGTGTGGAAAGAATATTAAAAAGAGCTGCAATACCTGTTCATAAAGTGTCATAGCAAACTTCTGATGAGTAATGCAGGACTTGGATGTGCAGGCGTCAGTTTCGGCATCAGGCGCGATGTGCAGGTGGATCCTTTCCAGAATGTTCTCCTGTGGAAAACATACATGTTTTTGACATTTATTTTATTTCAACAGGGACAGTGCTCATTATTCATCAGTGACAACAACAAATAAGCCAGATAAAATAAAAATATATTAGTACATGTTTATTCGAATTAAACTTTCCAAGAAATGCACATACGCATACTTGCAACCATATATATATATAAATAAATAATTTAAAAAAATAATAAATAAATAAATAAATAAAAATAAATAAATAAATACATTAAAACTAAAAATAAAAATAAATAAATAAATAATAAATGCATAAAAAATAAAATATATAAATATAAATAAATAAAATAAATAAAAAAAAATACATAAAAATAAAAATATATAAATAAATAAATAAATAAATAAAATAAATACAAATAAAAACATAAAATAAATATATATAAATGAATAAATAAATAAAATAAATAATACATATATAAAAATAAAAAATTCTTAAAAAATACAAATAAAATGAATCAATAAAAAAAAATACATAAAAAATAAAAGTATAAATAAAAAATACAAAAAATAAAATGAATAAAAATAAATAAATAAATAAAATTAATAAGAATAAAATAAATAACAAAAATAAAAATATATAAATAAATAAATATGAATAAATAAATATAAATAAATAAAAAGTGTTATATTTTAGTTTGATGCAATTTTACATACTACATAAATGTAAATATTAATAAGCCAGAGTTAAGGGCAGAATTATCATCATTATCATACTCATACAGTGGCATTATTCACATACATTAAAACTTTTAAAGTTCATAACAGTAACATAAAAAGGAGAAACACAAGCTTTATTCACTCAGCAATATCTTTGTGACAGGGCACTTTTATGAATCTTGTATGATATTCCAGAACAAAACACATTAAGGACAAACTGCAGAATAATAAAATAAAATAAATCAAACCACCAAAAGCAAACAAATAACTGAATAAATAAAAGCCTGCTGTATAAGCTTGAGTCATTTTCCACAAATTATTTCATAGCATACTCTAAAAAAAAAAATAAAGAACGATCTGCAGAGGAGTTATTAAATTAATCACCCAATTAGAAGCATATATAATTACATAATAAATGAATGAGTAAATAAAACAAAAACACAAACAGTCTAGTGTTCGTTTAGGAGTAATTTCCCACTTAGTATTTCATAATCCATTTAAAAAGACAAGAAAAACTGTCTGTAGATGAGTTATTAAACTAATCTTCCAATATGACACATATAAAATTACCTAAAACAAAACCTGCAGTTTGTGTTTGAGCAATTTTACACTTAGTATTTCATTAGATACTCTAAAAGAAAAGAAAAGTAAGCTGCGGATGAGTTTTTAAATTAAAAGCTCCAATTAGAAGCATATAAAAGTACATAAATATGTAAATAAAACAAATAAACAAACAAAGCCTGCTGTCAGTTTGAGCAACTTACATCCTCCACAAGAAAAACAAGCTGACGATTTATTGAGTTAAGCCTCCCACCATGAGCACATTAAATTTCATAAGTAAATAAAAATAACAAACAAAATTTTTCAAGAGTACATACAGTACTTGAAAACATAATTCAAAATAATTAAATAATTAAAATGTGATTTGTTTAGTCTTGCAATTTTACACACTTCTCAGATGCTAAACTATAATTTAGATGCACTCAATTCATTAAATGTGTTCCAGATTAACAGAAATGAAAACAATCATTTCTTGTATTGGCAGATGTAAACACATGGATTTGTTGGGACTGGTGCAATGATGTCTTGGCATTAGCTGAATGCACTCTAAGCTTCAGTCATTTTCCCCAAGCCTATTATTTGCTTAAATACACCCTTTCAAACCTGAGAACCGTGAGTACATTCAGTCACAACACCAGGAACATTTGCCTTTTTTTTGCTTTTTCTTTGTTTGCATGCATTTACAGTATAGTACTTAAAAATTTAATTTACAAAAATATTTATTTATTTGTTTTAATTGAAATTCCTTTGGCGTACAAACTTAAGCTTTATGAAAATTAGATTTTTTAAGTTGGCTAAAGTATTTGTATATATTTTAAAGTACAGCAATTAAAAAAATAGTCTGTCTAAATATCAATAGTACAACCACATCAATAATAATAATAATAATAATAATAATAATAATAATAATAATAAAATGAATAAATAAAATAAAACTACAACAAAATAAAATAATAAAATGATGAAACAATAAAATTAATAATAATAATTATAATAATAATATTAATAATAAAATGAACAAATAAAATAAA
Source organism: Danio albolineatus (assembly GCA_903798035.1). Lineage (NCBI taxonomy): Eukaryota > Metazoa > Chordata > Actinopteri > Cypriniformes > Danionidae > Danio > Danio albolineatus. The sequence continues at coordinate 5,581,835 of CAIGQQ010034334.1, forward strand.
ATAAAAATAAAATAAAATAATTAAATAACAATAAAAGCGAATAAATAATAATAATAATAATAATAATAATAATAATAATAATAATAATAATAATAATAAGATAATAAAAATGAATAAAATAAAACTAAAATAAAATAATACAATGATTAAATAACAATAAAAGTGAATAAATAATAATAATAATAATAATAAAAATGAATAAATAAAATAAAATAATAAAATGAATAAATAATAATAATAATAATAATAATAATAATAATAATAATAAATGAATAAATAAAATAAAATAATAAAAATGATTTAATAACAATAAATGAATAAATAATAATAAATAATAATAATAATAATAATTATTATTATTATTAATCATTATTGTTATTATCATTATTATTATTATTATTATTATTATTATTATTATTATTATTATTATTATTATTAATCATTATTGTTATTATCATTATTATTATTATTATTATTAATCATTATTTTTATTATTATTATTATTATTATTATTATTATTATTATTTATTCATTTTATTATTTTATTTTAGTTTTATTTTATTTATTCATTTTATTATTATTATTATTATTATTATTATTATTATTATTATTATTAATCATTATTGTTATTATCATTATTATTATTAAAACGCATTTGAATTTAAATTACAGTGAAATATGCAATAGTACAAACATTTTTTAAAAATTAAGACATATTTAAGACCTAATTATCCAACAAATTCTAACTAGCTAAATTTGGATTAACAAGATAAACAATAACAGCCGCAATAAAAACACTCTGATGCACGCTTTAATATTTATGTTATGTATAAAATGAAAGCATGCGTAAAAGCTCTAATAAACAGTTTAAATTATCGATGTGTATTTTTTGCGACAAAAACGTTGATTAGTAACGTGCATTGACGATTTGGACAAATTTAAAAGGCCAATTTCTCAGTATTTAGTTTTTTTATTTGTTTCCTCAAATTTTTATATAGTAGTTGTATCTTAGCCAGAAATTGTCCAACAACACAAACCATACACCAATGGAAAGCTTATTTATTCATATTGACACTTATGATTGGTTTTGGGGTCCAGGGTCACATATACAATCCTCATTATACAATCCTTTCCTATAACCTTCTCTGTGAAGCTGCTTTGACACAATCTACATTGTAAAAGCACTATAGAAATAAAGGTTAATTGAAAAAAATTATATCACGTGTCTCTCATTTAGATGAATATTTTCAATAGGATGCTTTACAATATTATATTTATGCATATATATTAGATTAGCCATATCTGGAGCTAATTAAACAAAATAACTCATACATTTGTGTGTACTAATTTTGGACCGTTATTATGTGTTAGGGAAAAATAAATTAAATTAAAAATTAAAAAAAGAGGGCAAAATTCAAGAGAAACAAAAATAAATATAAAATTGTGTTGAAATTTTGTAGTTTGTAGTTTTGTTACCAATATTTTGCATTAATTTAAATGTAAATAATTTAAAAGTGCTTAATAATGTAAATATTTTTTTATTTTTTAAACTTAAATGGAAATAATCTTTCTATTTCTAAAGATGTTCGGTGACTAAAATATTATTTTAATGAATAAATATATTTAATACATGTGTTTTATTCAAACGAACTATAATATATGACCTATATTTACTGAGAAATGGACAAAAATATTATTATGGTGATATTTTTCCAGCTTATTTCAGTCAGTTTGAGATCAGTATGAAGGGAGCAAACAGAGCCGAGCATCTGCATTGACTGTAAACGTGTTGTGAGTGTATGTGCGCTCTCCAGGCTTGCATTGATAGAGATCCTTCATTGATTGTGTTGTTTAGAGCAGCTTCTGTAAATGGACTTTTACCGAGGTAATGACTGACTCTCACAGTCCTGCTGCGCTAAACAGAAAATGATTACAGGTCCCAGCGCTAAGCAGGTTTACTGCAATTAGGAGGCTGTAGGAGAAATCCAGCACATAGCACAAGGCTGAACGTGCTTGTTTCAGCTTTCAAGAGAGACAAAAAGACATTCATAATGCACAAAAGAGCATAATCTGGACATTAGTCTTTGTTTTTCATCAGTAAAACAAAAAATACAGTTCATGAGCAATGTTAGAAATAACGAATAAACTGTAATCACATGCTGAAATCACATTTAAGTCAGATTTGAGTCTTATTATTTGAGTCTTATTTAATTTTATGTAACAGAGGCCAGCTAGCAAAGTGCTGTGCAGGTAAACCTCATGCCTCTGACCTCTAAAGGTGCTCTAGCAACAGACATCGAATCACTGGTTTGATCCCAGATAAGAGCGGGTTGGGTGTAGTAGGTCTGGTGGGTTACACTTAGGGGCTCGTCCGGGATAGCAGTGAGGTTTAGTGGGGGCAAGTGTAACAGAGGCCTAGCTAGCGAAGTGCTTTGCAGGTAAACCTCACACCTCTGACCTCTAAAGGTGCTCTAGGCACAGACGCTAGAGTCTATGGTCTTAAGCCTCCTTGTTAGAGCAACTGAATCTTAAGCAAATAATTGCAGGTTTGATCCCAGATTAGACCAGGTTGAGTGCAGTAGGACTGGTGGGGCTTGGGGGCTCGTCCGGGATGGCAGTAAGGTTTGGGGGCAAGTGTAACAGAGGCCAGCTAGCGAAGCTCACACCTGTGACCTTTAAAGGTGTTCTAGTGACAGACGATAGAAGCTATGGTCTTCAGCCTCCTTGCTAGAGCAACTGTATCTCAAGCAAAGAATCGCTGGTTCAATCCCACCTCGGACCGGGTTGAGTGCAGTAAGACTGGTGTTTTTTTTTTTTTTTTTGGAAAATTACCATATTAAAATAGTGCACTTGGGTTTGATATCATTCACAATGTCAAATGCCGTGTGAAAATAACATTGCCTACAGCCAATGAGAGAGCAGCATTCACTAGTGTGGGTATCTGCAGGCCAGCGGGAGGTTGAGGGGAAAGTTAAAAGCGCTCATTTTCAGTTTATTCTGACCCAAGAAATGGAGGGAAAATTAGTGTAAATTTGGCAGGAGCCCCCATGTGTGTTTGACGTGTCGTGTGAGCAATATCACAACACAACCCGGTCAAACAATAAAAAAGTTGAGGAGAAATGGCTAATTCCCTCCAAAGCCAGGTGAGCAAATATGTACACTTTCTACCCCATTAAAGGCTTCTTTCTCGTTATGTAGTTAATAACAAAAGATATACTACGTGTTTTTGGGTGTGAGACGTAGTGTGGACAGAGTTGTCGGCGATTCTTCCTATTTTGAAGTCATGCAGTGTGAAACTCCCTGTCGCCGATCCATCTTGCAGTGTAAAGAAAGCAGCGACAAGACACTAGCCCAGATAGTCATGCAGTGTGAAAACATCGGTGACACGACTACTTTGAAAATCATGCAGTCTGAACTCTGCATTAGGGGCTCGTCCAGGATGGAAGTAATGTTTGGGGGGGGCAAGTGTAACAGAGGCCAGCTAGCGAAGTGCTTTGCAGGTAAACCTCACACCTCTGACCTCAAAAGGTGCTCTAGGCACAGACGCTAGAGTCTATGGTCTTAAGCCTCCTTGTTAGAGCAACTGACTCCCAAGAAAATAATTGAAGGTTTGATCCCAGATCAGACCGGGTTGGGTGCAGTAGGACTAGTGGGTTACACAACTTAGGGGCTCATCCGGGATGGGAGTGAGGTATAGGAGGTGAGTGTAACAGAGGCCAGCTAGCGAAGTACTATGCAGGTAAAGCTCATATCTGTGACCTCTAAAGGTGCTCTAGGCACAGACGCTAGAGAACATGGTCTTAAGCCTCCTTGATAGAGCAACTGAATCTCAAGCAAATAATTGCAGGTTTGATCCATGATCAGACCAGGTTGAGTGCAGTAGGACTGGTGTGTTACACTTGGGGGCTCATCCGGGATGGGAGTGAGTGTAACTGAGGCCAGCTAGCGAAGTGCTTTGCAGGTAAACCTCACACCTCTGACCTCTAAAGGTACTCTAGTGAGAGACGCTAGAGGCTATGGTCTTTAGCCTCCTTGTTAGAGAAACCGACTCCCAAGCAAATAATTGCAGGTTTGATCCTAGATTGGACCGGGTTGAGTGCAGTAGGACTGGTGTATTACACTTGGGGGCTCGTCCGGGATGGAAGTGAGGTTTAGGGGGGTGAGTGTAACAGAGGCCAGCTAGTGATGTGCTATACAGGTAAACGTCACTTCTCTGACCTCTAAAGTTGCTCTAGACACAGATGCTTGAGGCCATGGTTTTAAGCCTCCTTGTTAGAGCAACCAACTCCGAAGCAAAGAATCACTGGTTTGATCCCAGATTAGACCGGGTTTGATGCAGTAGGACTGGTGGGTTACACTTAGGGACTCGTCCGGGATGGCAGTGAGGTTTAGGGTGGGGCAAGTGTAACAGAAGCCAGCTAGCAAGGTGCTTTGCAGATAAACTTCACAACTCTGACCTCTAAAGGTGCTCTAGCGACAGACGCTAGAGGACATGATCTTAAGCCTCCTTGTTAGAGCAACTGACTCCCAAGAAAAGAATCACAGGTTTGATCCCAGATTAGACCAGGTTGAGTGCAGTAGGACTGGTGGGTTAGACTTGGGGGCTCGTCCGGGATAGGAGTGAGGTTTGGGGGGGTGAGTATAACAGAGGCCAACTAGCAAAGTGCTATGCAGGTAAAGCTATGCAGGTAAAGCTGGTTCAATCCCACCTCGGACTGGGTTGAGTGCAGTAGGACTGGTGGGTTTTTCTTCCAAAATGGCCATATTAAAATAGCGCACTTGGGTTTGATATCATTCACAAAGTCCACGGGAAATGAAAACGTGTAATATTCATTTTGCTAGAACAATAAAACAAAATAACAATAAAATATAATAATAATAATAATAATAATTAAACAGTAAAGTTCGTCGAGACAAACTTTGAGGCTGGCTTGACAAAGCCAGTTGGTAATAGTTTATTTAGTTTGAAACAGTTTGAAAAAGGATGGATGGATGGATAGAAAGAATCAACTTAGCATGAATTAGCTTTTATTTTGTTTTAGTGTTGATTTAATTCTAGCATAAATTAGTATGTTATTAGCATTTTAATTTTTGGATTTAATTTACAGTGAAATATGCAATAGTACAATATCACACAAACATTTTTTAAAAAAGACCTAGTAAACACATTTTTGAGTGAACTATTCCTTTAAGCTCATGTTAGCAAACCAAATAAGAAAATAAGTATAATAAAGTATAATAAAACAAGCAAAAAAAGCTACCAAACAAGCAAGTTATATTAAATATGATTTTTACATTAAGACACCAAACTTTTCAGTCAAAACTCTTTAAATGTTTCCTTCATAAAAGAGTTTGACGAACCTTAAAAGCAGGACAGTCCAACAATGAAATATGTTTTTCAGAAAGAGCAATCTTGCAAAACATGCACTGATCAGGGTCTAAATCTTTAAGTATACAAGCATGTAAGACAAAAAGCCAAGAGAAAGACACTTACGAAGCACTCGGCAGCGTCGTCCATGAAGCCCAGCTGAAAGCGCTGTTCATCCTTGAAGTTTTCTGCCAGGGCGTTGCGCAGGTTATCTGAGGGTAACGCTCGCTCTCGGCTGTGCTGGAACTGAGAGAAAATTCCCTGCACAACAGACATTAAGTGCTTTTGAACATGAAGCCAACATTTGACACTAAGACTCCTTTTTCAAGTTCTGTTTTATTATGCATTTTGTTCATAAATATACCTTCAAAGCGCAAAAGATGCAGGAGTCGCCCAAGCAGTGGTGGTTCGGGAGCTGACGAAGACTCCGTCGGAAGATATCCAGCTGCCAAAGCACCTAGAACAAACAAATGAACAAATAAATGAATAAATGAATAAATTAATAAATGAACAAATAAATAAATAAATAAATAAACAATCAAACAAACAAATAAACTGACAAATAAATAAATAAATAAATATAAAAAAATAACCAAACAATAAGAAATAACCAAATTCATGAATAAATGCAACAATAAATAAAATGCATAAATGAACAAATAAACAAAACAAATAAAACAAACATACATAAATGAATGGATAAGTAAATAAATAAATGTAACAATAAATAAAAGCATAAAACATAAATTATTAAATACATGAATAAACGTATAAATGCAACAATAAATGCATAGATGAACAAATAAACTAATTAACAAACATGCAAAAACATGAATGCATAAGTAAATTTATAAATAAATAAAATAAAACAAATGCATACAACAAACAAATAAAAATACAAATAAATGCATAAATAAAAAAATAAAATAAACAAAAAACACAAATGCATAAATTAAATTAAATAAATGCATAAATAAATAAATACATAAATAAATGCATAAATGCAACAATAAATAAAATGCATAGATGAACACAAACAACTGAACAAATATACAAAACCAAATGCATAAGTAAATTAATAAACAAATAATATAAAATAAATGCATAAATAAAATGCATAAATAAATGCACAAATGAACAAATAAATGAACAAATAAACAAACATTCAAAAACATAAATAAATGCATAAATTAAATTAAAAAAGTCAGCCCAGTCAGTGAATGCAGAACATATACTCCAAATGAGCCGTCTCAGTGGCCGAATACTAACTAAAAAAAGTCTACCAAAATCTGGAGGAAAAAAATAATAAGAATAAAAATTAAAAATCTGACATATTGGTCGTAGTAGAATAATTTTTGCTGTTCAGTGTTCTTCTAGTGTTAACTACAGGAGATTGCAAAACATTTAAGACTTTAAAAGAACTTTGAGATACTGGGGAGAAAAAAAGTAATAATAAAAAAAATCTGACATTGCTATATTTTTATATATTTATTTTTCAGATATTTATTATTTTAATTCTTTTTAATGCCAAAAAAACACTAAATTGTGCATCTCCTTACTACCGTGTGCAGTCATGCTGTTATTACCCCTTGGTTTCGAGTGTGGTCCTGGAAAATCTCAGTTTCAAGGGGTATCTAGCCCTTCCCCTTATGCCTTCAAGCTAAAGAGAATTGGGACAACCCAACCCCTTCACATGAAAGCACAAAACGATGGGTAAGGGTAAGGGCTAAGTGGTCGAACTGGAATTGTGCCTTAGAATTGTCTTGTTTCTAGTCCAAATATCCACATTTCAAAGCAAAAACAATTAAGTGGCTGTATATCATCACTGGTGGGACACTAATGCACGCCTCCCACCAGTGCCGATATACAGCCGCGTCGCACTGCTACTCGTGTGATACTGCTCATTTATACAATGAAAACAATCTCTTTTAATCTTTAATAACCAATCTAATCCTGCGATGTGACAGACTTATCGATGCTCAAACTATATATTGTTCAGGCCTACTTCAAAACGACAGCGTCTGATGGCCAAGGACTTCTTTTTATTATGCCTTTTCTTACTAGGCATCATTTTTGTTCACAAGACTCAGAGGAATATGACGCATTGTCCTTGCTTGGAAGAAGAGCTTAAGGGAGATTAGGCAGAGACAGAGGATGAGAGCTGTTCATCTATCTGTGTGTGTGTGTGTGTGTGTTTGGACTGGCACTGTAAGGTTTCCCTTCACTCAGTGTCTTTCCCTCAAGCCCCAGACAACTTAGTCGGCGTCTGACCTCACTGCATGGTGATGAGTACAAGAACAAGATAACGCAGAGATACGCTCAGTCATAATGTCATCCAAGAGAGGAAAACTGGCTTCCAGTTAAAAGCCAACTGGGAAATGACAAACACCAGTCATTTGGGTGTTGAATGGTGGAGATGGGATACTGCAAATACTCCCACCGAGGAAGACATGACACTGGAGTTTGGAGGTCATGCTTCAAACAGGCAAGGAATTATAGCCGGTTTCAAGGGTTACCGAGGTTTTAAAATTACTACATTTTTCTCTGATACCGTTCTTATGGTACAAGTAAGGGATAATCAACGGCTTGCCGTGCGTTAAAGGATTTTAATGCACGACGTGGAGGCAAAGGACCTGTGCGTGCTGTTTATACCTGCTTATATTATTAAGATGCGATTTCAACAGTCCGATCACAAGTGGACAAATAAGACATTCCCAGTCACACGTTTCTTTTGTCTTTCTACTGCTTCTCTGACAAGGGAGAATCTGTATACTAGCTTTTTTCCCTTAACATTACCTTTAATACTGCGAAAGCTGGTCTACCTACAGTATAGCAGAATTTTCGCGATTTATATTTCATAATAAATATACACGTCTTATAAAAGGTACCATATCAATTAAATACGCATTTTCAAGTCAAGTGTACTCTAGAGCAGTGGTTCTCAAACTGTGGTACGTGTACCACTAGTGGTACGCAGGACTTCTTCCAGTGGTACGCGGAAGAATCTCTGAATAATAAAAGAATAAAATGAACACACTTTTTAAACCCTTTGACGAGTCCGATAACACCGTGATCAGAGAGCATTGGCTGTTCCCTGAAGCGTACGAGTACACCGGAGTGCTTAGAATGTTTACTTTACTGCATGGCGTCATCAGATGTAAAAAAATCAGTCTGCTTGGCGCGGAGGAAGAAAGAGGCGCGCGCTGGCGGAGAGTTGTGCAGAGGGAGATACACGCACTAGAGAAGCCCATCAGCAGACCAGTCCCGTTGTGTTGGGATTTCAGTTACTAACTCGGGAATACTGCACGTATGAATTGGTCAAGCACTGTATATGTGTAAGTAAGGGATAATCAACGGCTTGCCGTGCATTAATGCACGACGCGCAGGCAGACAGAGAGATAGAGAGCATGTGTCAGTGCTGTTTATACATGCTGATATTATTATACGATTTCATCAGTCCGATCATGGGTGGACAATTAAGACATTCTCAGTCAAATGAGTATTTTACTAATTTTGCGGATCTCCCGTCCGCCAGTAACAGTTCTCAGCGGTTTCACATGCGAGTTGCTATAGTAACTATAAACGTTTGGGAGAAGCGCATTCATTTTGAACTGTGATCAAAACTGACTGGAACTACCTGTGCGTTGCACACCCTCCAGCCAATCAGAATCAAGAATATCAACAGACTATGGAATTTATGCATTAATCACTCGCTTTTCTGACACACATAGGCCTACTGTAAATGACGAGCAGTAAGCAGATCTCATTTCTGATTTAAATATGTTATTCCGAATCATATCAAAATACAAGTTAACGTTTAGATATCAAAGTTATGTTATATGTACATGCAATATATATCTCAAAAGGTATAAAAATGTATGTATATACGTATATGTCATATAACCTATTTTCAACAGGTCCAAGCAACATTTGCAGGTTTGGATAAATAGGCTTCTATAAATTAATACTTTACAAGTACATCAGTTTTCTTTTTACTTCATAAGAACAGTGCCATTCTTAAATCACTTTTAAAAGCACATTTTAATTTAAATGGTAAAGTTATTTTTTACTCTGCAAGCACAGTTAATGTTCAAACTATTTATAATGTGTAAAGTGGCTGACAATAATACATATTCTTAATAAAAGGAATTGATTTGTCTTTTTTTTAACTGTGCAGTGCTGTCACTGCTTAATTAGGCCTACTACGCTACTATATTTCAATACCGGTCATTATGGTGGTACTTGGAGAGGCAATTTTTTTCTGAGGTGGTACTTGGTGAAAAAAGTTTGAGAACCACTGCTCTAGAGTCTTTGAAGCAAAAAAGTCTATTTCAGAAATCTCTGCTGTTAAATATAGGTACATTTTGCATAATTAAAGAACATATCAGGACAGGTAGGAGAACATTCTGCTTTATTTATCTTCCTTAAAACAAAAGCAATCAGCCAAACACGCAGGATCAGTGCGATATTACATTATTTACGGTCATAAATTATGAAATTTATCTTTGTGATCTGCCAAAAAATTACACCTGAGAAAAAAATAATAGGTTCAACTGTCCAAAGACTGACCGTTAGATACACCAAAGATTAATAATATATCAGGTTTTAACAACAGAAATGCAGGAGATTAGATCCAGCGGCGTAGAACCGGATATTCTCTGGCTGACATAAAGCTTCCCTTGGGGGGAGCCGTTCGCGGAGCTGCCGCTGACCGCCTGGAGCTTCCAACAGTTTTAAAGACGCGCTATCCATACACACAAACTGCCGATTTGACTTTAAAATAACTACATTCTCACTTGACAAACTCTTAAAACTTGATTTTGTAGCATAGTTGATGAGTTTTTTTCTAATTTTGCGGTTTTCCCGTCCGCCATTAATAGCCCTCATTGATTTCAAGCCAGCACATGCGAGTTGCTATAGTAACTGTAAACGTTTGGGAGAAGCGCATTTATTTCGAAATGTGATCAAAACTGACTGGAACTACCTGTGCGTTTCAACGAAAATATACCACACCCTCCAGCCAATCAGAATCAAGAATTTTAACAGACCATGAAATAAGTATTCTTTAAAAAACATGTTCATTCATTCTCCTTCGGCTTAGTCCACAGCCGAATAAACCACTAACTCATCCAACATACGTTTTACGCAACAGATGTTCTTCCAGCTGCAACCCAGAACTGGGAAACACTCATACAATTCCACATTCACACACACTCTTATACACTATGGCCAATTTAGCTTATTCATTTCACCTATAGTGCATGTGTTTGGCTGTCGGGGTAGAGATCTGCGTGGGACAAATTTTTGCCCATTGAGCTTTGGGTTAAACACACACCTGCACTGCACTGTTGAGGAAGCAGCTGTTCTGTCCTGGTTCATTTAGTAGTCCCTTGGTAGGGGCCAAGGACAGCATAGATCCCGGCTGGTAAGACCTGGTGAGATTGCCACCCGGCCTTCTGAAGAACTTGACCCATGCCATTGGATTTAGGGTGTCTGCCGTCCTGCTGATGAAGAGGCAGAGGTTAAAGGGCCATGAAACACCAAAACACATTTTTTGGGCTGTTGACAGTCATATATGTGTCCCACGCTGCTATAAACACTATTAGGACACATATAATTGACTAAAAAGTGAAAATTGGTTGTTTTTGCGTTATTTCGAGCAAATTCGTTCTTCCGGTTTGAAACGAATTTTTGTGGCTGCGTCACGCCGTTGAGGTCTTTGCATATGGTCCAGCGTGTAGAGTGGATGTCTACCCGGAAGCGAACAAATTGACGTCAGTCAGCGTGCTGTATTA
>CAIGQQ010034334.1:5597997-5620497 GCA_903798035.1 Danio albolineatus
ATTAAGATCTCATTTACAAGGGTGACCTGGCCAAGAGGTCCGCAACACACAACTTATGAAAGAAAAAAAAGATAAATAAATATAATATAATTTTTTTTTAATGTAAAAATTAAGATAATATAAAAATACAATTTAGTTGTTCAGCTACTGTATATCACATTACAATATATTAAAAACACATACATTGAGAAATGGAGTTGTTGTTGTTTGTTAAGAAGCATAGAACGAAAAGATGTCATTGGGATGAGTTCAGACATTTTTAGTTCAGACTGAAGAGTATTCCAGGATGAGGGGATGGCATGGCTAAAGGCTCGCTTCCCTATTATAGTTTGAAACTGGGGGACAGTCAAATGATAAGATTGACTTCTCGTACAGCTCTCCTAACAAAAATGCTTGCTGTAAACCAACAGCTTTGTTGTATCGGCCCTGACAGAATAAGGGAAAAAAACATGCAATAAACCCTGTGGATCATGGAAACAAACACATACCACCCATGCCGTGCAGACGCGGTCTCACCCAGATGTGTCTCCCATCTTGGCAGGTCTGCTTTGCCTTCGAAAAGCACATGCTCTCATGAATAGTTAAGAAGCAGGGTCTTCCCATAGGACAAGAAAAGTCTACTATGAATAATAATGAGCAACCGACGCTTCAACACTCCACTAGCAGATACGCACTACGTCACCGATTTTGATCCGCCCCAAACATTTTAAACCCGGAAGATGAAATTAGCTGACAAAAGCTTAAAATGATCAAGGTTTCTCACCAATTAAAGCTGACAGCTGTTAACACTGTTTTAACTGATGCTCAACACACACAAATCTGTTAAAAATCTCAAAAAAGTACTTCAGGGTTTCTTGAACCTTTGAACAGGTGGAGGGTGAAAAAAAAAAACACAAAATTGAAATTATGGTGAAGTTTAAAAAAAAACATTGGAAAAAAAAATTCCCTACTGTAGAGAACATTTTGAAAGACAAATGTTCCCTCTAATGTTAAAAGCTCAACTAAGACTACAACAACAACAAAAAACAAACAAACATGTACTTAAAACAAAGAGAAGGGAAGCTTCAAACTTGAGAAAGTCCAATGTCAGAATGATGTAGCTTTCTTTTTTTTTCTTTAAATGTACAAACTGAACACTATCAGACCACGTCAGCAAACAGACCGCGATAGAAACCTGCAGGGCAGCATTTCACTTAGTGGTATTCAAACAATTCACAAGTAGTGACCTACAGAGCACAAGTTAGACCACTGATTAAACAAATAATGAAAAAGAAAAAGTTAAAAAACACCTCCTTTTGGGCTGTGAGGTGGCCTTCTGGATTGTAATGTGGTCACACACAGCCATAGCAACACATTCCAGGGTGATTGGCTTAAGCCACAGTGTTGCTCAAGAGCTCTTGTCTTCAGGATTAAACTGCGCCTTCGGCCCTGGAGGCACACCTCCACAAACACGTCTCACACATGCTCCGGTTTGGGCCAACCTCAACTAGTTTGGCTGAACATGATGTTTTTTTTTTTTTCTCCCCAAAAGGCTATTAATCAGGCTGTTGTGTTGATCTGAATCCAAATTGTGAAATATGAGCACTAGAGTGGCTGGTTCAATCCCACGAGACTCCTCAAACTGTCTACACTGAAATAAAAATGATTCATTGGATTTACTCAAATTATTTTGGGTTAAGTGGTTGCAAACAATTTATACGGGCTGAATTTAAACAAACAAAAGTTGAACATTACTAAAACTTTATTTGTTTGTTTAAATTCAGCACATATAAATTGTTTGCAACCAGTTACATTTAAACAAAATGAGTAAATCCAATGTATTTTATGTCAAAATACACTCCTTAAAAGTGTATGTGTGTGTGTGTGTATGGGTGTATAGCAATGCCATAAAAAACATGCAAGTGCATTTAACACAATATATATATATATATATATATATATATATATATATATATATATATATATATATACACACATATAAAAGGCTATTAATTAGTTTGTTGTGTTGATCTAAATCCATATAGTGAAATATGAGGCTGGTTTTAATCTCATGAGACTTCTCAAACTGTCTACACTGAAATACAATATATTCATTGGAGTAACAAATTTACTAATTAAGGTAACTGGTTGCAAACAATTTATATGGGCTGAATTTAAACAAATTAAAAGTTGAACATTACTAAATTTAATTTGTTTGTTTAAATTCAGCCCAACCGGAGGGGTTTGTAGTGATGCCATGAAAAAAAAAAGTTAGTTTAAAACATATACACATATATATGTACCGTACATACTACTAAAGAATCTTTTCCACTATAAAGAGCCACTAGTCCTGTCCTTTGTATGTCAAAGTTTTTTCATGGAATCATCAATGTCAATAAAATAAATAAATAAATTTAAAAAATGTAAAAAAAAAAAAAACTGCAAATTATTTTACTGTGAAGACATAAAACACTAAATGTGTGGAAAAAAACTTAATACAGACAATAACCATGACTTTTCTATGAAGAACTTTATATGAAAAAAATTTAAAATATGAAAACCTTTTCCAATGAGATGATGCACAACTAAAACATTTATATACAGTTTGTTCAGAAATTGACTAAGCCTAAAACACAAAAATATAATGCAAAAATGTAAAAAAATGGGATTTCTGCTCAAGTTTTTTTTATTTATTTTTTGATTTTCGACAGACCTTTTCTTAAAATTCTGAATTAAATCAGAAGAATATTTTTTATCAATTTAATATCATTAACTAACTGTAATAAATAAATTAATGATAAAAAAACAACAAGAACAAAAAAAATTCTAGGGAAATGTTATATTGTACGAAATATCACCGCTACTGCAATACTCAAAAACATCAGATATTTCTCAAATATAAAATAAAAAATTCTATCAAATAATAAATACTGACTATTGATCAATGACTCAAGATGTGTATAGTGTATCCAATGGCTGGGGAATAAGTATATTTATTTTTATATGTTTGCAGCTTGAGTTTAAAATCTGATTTAGAATGAATTCGATCAGAAAAATATACTCACTCATTTTCCTTCGGCTTAGTCTCATTATTCATCAGGGGTCACCACAGCAGAATGAACCGCCAACTTATCATATGTTTTACACAGCGTGACTTATCATAAGTTTTACACAGCATGACTGGGAAACACCCAGACACACTCACTGCCAAACATACACTACGGCCAATTTAGTTTATTCAATTCACCTATAGCGCATGTGTTTGGACTTGAGGGGGAAACCGGAGCACCCTGAGGAAACCCAAACCAACAAGGGGAGAACATGCAAACTCCACACAGAAATGTCAACTGGCCCAGCCGGGACTCGAACCAGCGACCTTTTTGCTGTGAGGTGACAGCGCTAACCACTGAGTCACATTGTCACCAAAATATATTTTACCTGTTTATTTTAATATCATTCATTAAATAAACAAATAAATGATTTAAAACCATAGCTAATAAACAAAAATAAAATCATTTTTTTCTTGGGAAATATATCGGAAGAAATATCATCGTCGCAGTAATCAACAAAGTCGAATATTTTATATATAAAATTAAATAAAATATTGAAATTGAAATATTGAAAAGGCTATAAAAATAAATTTAGAATTTTCATGTCCAATGGCTGCAAAATAATTGTATTTATATATTAATTTATATTATTACACTAGTATTATATTTATATTGTATTTATTATTTTAAGATGTTTGCACTCTGACAGTATTTATTAATCTGAATTAGTTCTATATCTTTTACCTGTTTATTTTAATATAATGAAATAAATAACAACAATATTGTACATTTGTCCAGTGTTGTGTATCCCTACTTAACACTCATCTTAAACCTCACATCCACTACTTCAGTTTGGACCTCTCAGCTTTGAAAAGGCCACACATCAGTCCCACATTGACCCCCTCGTCGTCTGCGGTCTTATCATCGCTCACAGTAACAGAAAGCCGTGTGTCGAAGAGCGAATAATAGCCAGCGCAATCAGGTGATGATGAAGCTGGAGAGCTGGAAAATGCTGACATTATGGGTGAGCAGCTCATAAGCCATCAGTCGAGCTCATTCAGCCCAGCTTGACACAAACTTGGCCCGGCAAGAGCCAAGGCGAGGAAGCAGGAAAAAAAACATGATGAAAATATCTACTGTTCGAAGGCTAGCGTATCCACAATGCATGATGAAATCCAAGAGCTCTCAACCTCCATTGTCAGCAAGGAGACAACTTGCTTAAAGTCCAGAAAAGTTCCCAAATAAAAATGCAAAAATATTTGATTATGTATTAAAAGCATTCTTGTAGCTTGCAAATATTTTGATTGAACCTCTTAGGGAATATGGTCTGTTT
Organism: Danio albolineatus; assembly: GCA_903798035.1. Taxonomy (NCBI): domain Eukaryota; kingdom Metazoa; phylum Chordata; class Actinopteri; order Cypriniformes; family Danionidae; genus Danio; species Danio albolineatus. The sequence goes on from CAIGQQ010034334.1 coordinate 5,602,360, forward strand.
TGGGGAGGTTTTAAGTATTTTGATGGACTTTGATCAAGTCAGAAACCTTGCTGTCTATGGCAGGGCTCAACAATAAGGACTGTCCGATGGCCCGGGGACAGTGTGAGAGATGCTCGGGACAGTAGACAGAATCGTTACTTGCCCGATCAGGCCAGTACATTTTAATTTGCCTGTGACTATTTGTCAATTGCATGCATATATAGTATTAAAATCAAGAAATAGTTTGTGCTTACAAGTATTTGAACGCTACCTTCTCTGTGAAGTCGTAAATACCAAATTGCTTTTTTGGTTCCTCTTATCTGATTGGATGTTGTGAGCACGTTATTTTTTTCCATAATCTGTTAAAAACCAACACAGCGAAGAGATGACAACATGACGGCAGCATCAAATTATGAGGCTAAAAGAAAATGTCTGTTTTGTGATGTTTTGCTGTCATTTTTAAGTCAGCCAGGTTGTTTAGAAATAAAAATACCTGCACATTTTCCTTAACATTTTTAGAAATCATTTTTGACACATTATTTAAAATATGTGGCTAAGAAAAAGCTATTCACGTTTTTTTTTTTTTTTTTTTTTTGGTGGGACCAGTGAAAAATTTTGGCAGGGCAAGTAAAAACCAATCGGGAAAGTAGAAAAAATCCTTAGGTGTTGAACCCTGTATGGAGATTGAGATCTCTTATAATTTCTGAAGATGAGCAAAGGTCTGTGGTAGGGCTGTGCAATTTGGACAAAATAATCATATTGCGATTTTTGGAACATATTGCGATTGCGATTTTGGCAGCATGTTTTTCCTTTTTCAAACACGTTACACACACACATTCTGAATTTATTCAGTGCACAAGAAGTGCATAACAAAACATTTCACTATGAAATAACCTAGTATTAAGTTTAATAAATAAAACTGTAGTAAAATTGTCTTTAAAACAGACAACATAAAATAAATGAAGATGAACTAACCTCAGCTCTAGTTAAATACAGACTGTACACAGTAGTACTAACTGCGTGATAAACAAAACTGTAATAAACTGTCTTAAAAACAGACAACATGAACAAATAAAGATGAACTAACCTCAACCCCAGTCATAACAATAAATAAAAACTAACATAAATCAAAACCACCTATTCGGTTCTCCAGCTCAACTTCGTCGTGCACGGAGTGAGCTCTGATTGGTTAACATCTTTCTCCCGCTCAGCTTTGCTGTAATTGCCCGGTGTGCTGCGTCAGCTCTGATTGGTTAACATATTAAAATCATGCACACAAGAACGTGAACAAAAATCTAAATAAATTAATAGATAAAATTGCAGCCTTTGCGATTTAGAAATTGCATGTGCTTAAATCGATTTAAAGCGATTAATTGCACAGCCCTAGTCTGTGGAGATTGGAACAACATAAGGATTAGTAATTAATAACAAAATCTTTATTTTTGGGGGGTGAATTAACCCTTTATTGGGTGAGGAACTATACTTGGTCACTTTATTTATTAATTACAATATCATTTTACATTTTATAAACATTTCAGAAGAGTACTTTAAAGTAAGGGTTAAACATTGAACTGATAATTAATACATTTTAAATGATATTTAATTATGATATATATTATGATATATAGTGACTCACGATCCCCACAAACATAAGTGTCAGAAAAGATAGATGTCTAATCAAAATTTAAAACATGGATCAAAGATGAAAATGGGTTTTCAAGCATCAAATTCATTTTCCCATAGCACATCAGAATGTGTCCTGTTTAATATTATTAAATCATTCATTTATTCATTATTCTTCGGTTTAGTCCCGTTTTTCATTAGAGGTCACCACAGAGGAATGAACCGCCAACTTATCCAACATGTTTTACTCAGAGGATGCCCTTCCAGCTGCAACCCAGTATTCACAAACTCAATACACTAAGGCCAGTTTAGTTTATTCAATTATGCACCTATAGCGCATGTCTTTGAACAGTGGGGGAAACTGGAGCACCTGGAGGAAACCCATGCCAACTACACACAGAAATACCAACTGACCTAGCTGGGACTTGAACTAGCAATTAATAACTAATATCATTACTAAAAGGTCATTTGATGCAAAAATACACAGCATAAAATCCAGATGGGCAAAATTTAGTACATGTGGACCTCAGTGCTACCTCATATTATTCATTAATTGTGATTTTAATCTTATATTTTGTCACTATACTTCAAACCACTAGGTTTTACCCATTCGTCAGAAAGACGTCGCATGTAATTACATCATACCTGAGCATCCGAATAGACAGTAATGATGACAGTCTGGTTTCAGTCAAGTGACTATTCTGCTTCTTGCCTAATGGGAGTACAACCCCCACCCCTTCTAGCAGAAATTTCTGAACTGACTTCATTTCCTGTGTTCTCATTATGCCTTTGATTAGCTTCCGAATTTACAATTTCTCACTAATGACTCACTAAAAATGTTGCATTTCTAAGCTAAAAATATATACAGGAACATCATTAGTTGCGGTCTAGATTAAAATAAAAATGCAACATTTAAAGAGACAGCTCACTTCCAAAATTTTATTTTTAAATGATTATTAAAATTAAAATGTGTGTTTGTTTTCAAGAATGTTGGCAACTAAGCAGTTTTGCATATAATTGGCTTTGATTGTAAAACATCCTTTTCTGAAAAAAAAAATCATTCGGCTTGCTGTGCATTACTCATTATTTTCAAATATTTCTCAAAGTGATTTTTAAATGGAGCAAGGAATTTTTCCACAGTATTTCCTATAATATTTTTTCTTCTGCAGAAAATCTTATTTATTTTATTTCAGCCAGAATAAAAGCATTTTGAACACTTTGACCGCCATTCTACCAAATGGTTGACCTGATAAAGTAATTTAAAGAATGACTGTTTTAAATAATAGTTTACACACACACAGCATTGTTGGTTTACAAAAAAACTAAAATAAATAAATAAATAAATAAATAAATAATCAAACAAACAATCGTGTTGCACTACTACACTTGATTTTGGTTTTATTGTAAAAAAATAAATAAAATAAAACAAGAAAGCATGTTAAGTGAGAATCTGAAATATTTTAAGGCATACTTCAAAAAATAAAGGGGATTTAGGATTCAAAAATGTTTCATTTAAATTTAAAAAATATATTGCTCTTTCACTTCATATTTTCAGATTGTTCATAGTATATGTATTAATTCCGCTACTTTTACCATAAAACGATACATAAACCATTTGGTAGAGGCTGATATTTTAGAAATTACGGCATGTGTTGAAACAAAATGCATTGAGTGTGTTAACTAGCGACATTAGGAGTTCAGAAATGTAATCTAAACATTTTTTTCTTGGTACAGAAGTTAAAGGGTTAAATAAAATTTAAAAAACACTTTAAAAGGTCAATATTATTAGCTCCCTTAAGCATTTTTTTTCAATCATTTACAGAACAAACCATCATTATACAATGACTTGCCTTTTTACCTTAACTTGACTAATTAATGGCAAAAAATATATAATTTATAAATATCAATTTTCGATAATTATATTATATATTATTTTAACAATAAAAAAAAATCATCAAGGTCAATAAATAATACATAAGATAAAATACATAATAATAATAATAATAATAATAATAATAATAAAAGACGTCTAATTAAGAGGCCTGCATGATTAATCGAAAACAGATCGCTATCTCAATTCGACCATATGCAGGATCTTGATCCAGCATCTCTACGATTCAGTCAATTATATTTTCAAGTTCGAGAGAAGCATAAAGGCGATCGCACAAGTCTTCACATTGTTTAATATACATTTCTCAATAACGTGGACATTTCCAAATGGTGTAAAAAGTGTCACATATTGTATTTATAAGGTATAATTCACACAAAAATGTCATAATAATAATAATAATAATAATAATAATAATAATAATAATAATAATCATATAATAATATAATAATTCAAAATGTGACAGGACTGCTAATAATTTAGACTTCAACTGTATATAGTGTGCATTTAAATGTATACATTCTGTATAGAAAAAAACATATAATGCATATTTTATGTTCAGTAGCAAGACTGATCAATATTCTAGTAGATGTTACTTATCACAATTCCATCATCTTTCTCACATTAGATTGAATTACTAGTAACTGAACACTAAAGACTTGAAGTTAAAGTAATTAATGGCTCTTTCTTCCACTAGTATATCATTCATTACTTTATATTCATTTACCTATGACTATAAGACTATATAACTGAAGCTGTAACGTTCAAAATGCAAGTGTCTATTCACAGATTCTTTAATATCTTTATTATAAAATATAAAGATCCCTCCCCACAGCCTAAGATTTACAGCATAATGAAGTGCCTGTAGGTGTAAATTACTCAAATGACCATTTTACAACAGCGCTTATACAGAATATTACACTGATCAAATATTAATGTTCATTTAAAATAAGAAAACAGTTTCTTCAAAACTACCCTCAACAAAGCTGACAAGAAGCTGTTCCTTGACTCATTGTTCAACTCCTACTCCATTTGTCCTTGTAACTCATGATGATTTGACTCGAAAAAGAAATTGTGTAACTTTGCGGTTACATGCTGTACTTCTTTACAGAACTGAGACATCATGCTATTTTGGACGATCTCCATTCTTTGTAACCGTCGAAAGTTGGGAAACGGATGCTAATGAGTGCCATATTTAAACGTTTAAGCAATGACAAAACATCTGAGATTACACAAACTAATGCACGGCAACAACAATCTGCTCTACAGACTCCCATACTGCAGTGTAACGCCGCGTTTGATTGAAATGGATCATAATATTGCAATGCAAGCATGACTAATGTATCCAACTGAGGGAGGAGTAGGAACATCATTTGTATGAGAGACGGCTGCAGAAAATGACAGATGGATAGTTATGCAATAAAACAATGATTTTTACATCTATAAATAACAGCCCGGTTAAAAAAAAAAAAAAATCATCTCATTTAGCAGTGCAGATGCTAGAAACATTTTGGAAAGACTGAACAAGAGCTAGAGCTAATTGTAAGGCAACTTGCTGCAGAGCTTTTTTAGTCGACTCAACTTAAATCAAGTAAAAGTGCATTTGGGTAAAAAACTAGTCCACTCAAATAATCTGTGCATCACGTGGTCTTGCATGTGTAATGAAAACACTGTAAAAAAGTTGGCAACTCAAAATTAAGGTATCTTGCTGTGCAGCTTATTTGACTCAACTTAAATCAAGTTATGTGCAGTATTTAGGTTGGCCAACAACTAAATAGTGGCTAGTGAAAATGGCGAGTGGCTAGTATTGTTGGAAAACTATTAGCCACAGTGACTGGTGGCTAAAAAAATCCAACATACAAATGAACTCAGTTTAAAATTGTAAGTTAGGTGGACATATCTTTGAGCTCAGAGTTGAATTTACTCATAAAAATGGATTTAACTGCATGTTTGGAACTGTTCGTTTAATCAATCATTCATTTTCTTTTCGGCTTAGTCCCTTTATTAATCTGGGGTCGCCACAGAGGAATGAACCACCAACTTATCCAGCATATGTTTTACGCAGCGGATGCCCTTCTAGCTGCAACCCATCTCTGGGAAACATCCATACACACTCATTCACACTCATACACTACTGACAATTTAGCTTACCCAATTCACCTATACCACATGTCTTTGGACATGTGGGGGAAACCGGAGCACCCGGAGGAAACCCACGCGACCATGGGGAGAACAGGCAAACTCCACACAGAAATGCCAACTGACCCAGCCGAGGCTTGAACCAGCGACCTTCTTGCTGTGATGCGATCGTGCTACCCACTACACCAGTGGTTCTCAACTGGTTTGGCCACGGGACCCACATTTTTACATGTTCATCAAGCCGCGACCCAAATTTTTAGGAACTGTAATATAATTTTAGGAATTATAATTAATTTGTAATTATTTGTTAACATACACAAGTAGTGACAGAAAAATCATGAGAAAATCAGCAAGACTTACAAATAAACAATATTTTATTGCTGACATTTAACAAAATGTATCAAATTATGGAAATATTACAAAGTAAAAACGACAAACACTGTAAACAGCGGTTAGGGTAAGGAAAGGTTGTTACCATAAACAAAACTGAACTGTTAATAAAACATGAACACTGATCCTGTTGAACAGAACAAACCAGCAGATTTTAAAATGATTAAAATATTCATAACCATTTTTACATCTAATATGACAGCAATTATAAACATCTGTTTCACTTAACAGTAATTTGGGAAGATAATGAGATAACTGAGGATGTGCTTTACTGATGTAAAGTCAGGGGTGATGGTAGACAGTGCTACCCGAAGATCGTGCTCTATGTACAACCTGTTCCTTTGCTTGGAGTCAAGCTGCACCAAGGAAGAGAAGCCACTTTCATACAAATACGTAGTTCTGAATGGGATGGGTTTGATCGCGCTCTCAGATCACGAAAACTGGGAGAGGCTTACTTCACTGAATTTCTTTTTCAGCGTCTTATCACATGAAAGCTCCACCAGCTGACTCTCTATGTTGCTACGCAACGTGACGCTTTCCACGTCGATTCCAAAGGGATCGGTTGTCGTGCGCGCATTTCAAAATAAAAGTCCGGTATACGCAAAACAAGTTAAAAATTAAACTTTTGTTGTTTTTTTGACCACACACTCCGCGACCCACTGAAAATGTTCCTGCGACCCACTTTTGGGTCGCGACCCACCAGTTGAGAAACACTGCACTACACCACCGTGGTGCCACTGTTTGTTCAGAGAAAGTAAAAAATTCAATTGAGGAGACTTTAAATTACGATTTAAAAGTTGAGTTAACTTAAAATTTTAAAGCAAGCGGATGTATATATATTTTAAAGTGACAAATTATTCCCTAAATATACTGGACTTAAAAGCTTTTTCGGTCAACTTCAAACATTTATTTGGCACAACTTCAACCACTGAAGCTAAATGAACTAAAAATTTCTTTAAAATTTTAAGTTAACTCAACTTTTTATTTTTTACAGTGTACAAAACCCAATCCTTTCGCAACAATGCTTTCATCAGCTCCTTCACACACTGAGGAAGGCAATATGCCAAAACTTTTGTGCTTTGTATCACCGGAAGAATGTAAAATAAAAATTGTACGAAGCAATTATTTAAAAGGGGCCCCACAGTGGCGTAGTGAGTAGCACGTTCACCTCACACGCTGGTTCGAGCCTCGGCTGGGCCAGTTGGCATTTCTGTGAGGAGTTTGTATGTTCTCCCCCTGGTTGCGTGGGTTTCCTTCGCGTTTCCTCCGATTTCCCCCACAAGTCCAAAAGACATGCGGTATAGGTGAATTGTGTAAGCTAAATTGTCCGTAGTGTATGAGTGTGAGTGAGAATGTATGGATGTTTCCCAGAGATGGGTTGTAGCTGGAAGGGCATCCGCTGCGTAAAACAAATGCTGCATAAGTTGGTGGTGTGAATGAATTATTTTAAGTGCGAATCATGACCTTCTGAATAATATTGTTGACTAGATTAACGCACCAAAAAACGTTTTTTTTAAACCGAGAGCACGCAGGGCAAACTTCATTACTCTCTGATTTTTGCCATATGTTCAAGAAGCCTCATCAACAAACAACCATTGTGAGGAATATATGACAGCCACGCGCCACAGAAGAGAGTGCTAAAAAACACGTCGTCACTCAATAAAGAAAAACATCCTTTTTCTGACAACAAAAAAAGCCTTGGTGTCCCACACAGCCCAGGCGAAACATGACACGCTCCTGAAACCCTGAAACAACATTGAGGGAGCGGCAGAAACTCCCGAAGGAATGAAAAAGGCAGTTCTGGCCTCAAGCAACAATGCAGCGGCCGTTTCCTGCGTGGGCTTCCTGTCGCTCATGCGTTGCGTTCCAGCACACGGTCAGCACTTTGAGTCCAGGTCACAGCCATTAAAACACACAATACATTCATACAGAGGTGGCGAAGCGTCTCTCGAACAAACACAAACAGATTTACACAGACGTTCACTTTTATCAGTGACTGAAGTACAATATCCTCTCCGAAACATACTCCACTTCCTTAACGCTTCCTCGTTTTCCTTTCCAGCTTGCCAATAAATGTCAAATCCACAATGCGGCCACCAACTCGCTTTCCTTTTATTTTCCAGACGAAAAAAATGGCTTCCTCCGACAGGGTTTAAAACATTAATTCAGCGTCAGTGGCTTCATGCATTATTAGTGCGGTGCTTAGTCAGACACTTCCAGATATTCAGCCGAGGATTCCTTGTAAACAATAACAAACCGAGCAGCACGGATGCCGTGCTGAGAAAGGGGTCTATTTTGATTCGGTGAGATCAGCAAAAAAAGTGCCAGCGCTCTGGGTGCATTTACTCATAAGCACCTGTCAGTTAGTTTCTGAGGAGCATCCTGACAAGTATAGGGATGAACAATATATGATTTTGAGTAGGGCAGCACAATACACTCACCGGCCACTTTATTAGGGACACCTTACTAGTACCGGGTTGGACCCCCTTTTGCTTTCAGAACTGCTTTAATCCTTCTTGGCATAGATTCAACAATGTACTGGAAATATTCCTCAGAGATGTTGGTCCATATTGCATCACGCAGTTGCTGCAGATTTGTCTGCTGCATATCAATGATGCGAATCTCCCGTTCCACCACATCCCAAAGGTGCTCTATTGGATTTAGGTCTGGTGACTGTGGAGGACATTTGAGTACAGTGAACTCATTGTCATGTTCAAGAAACCAGTCTGAGGCCCCGTTTACACTAGTGCGTTTTCGTTTTAAAACGCATAAGTTTTGCTACAGTTACGCCATCCGTCCACACTACGCCGGAGTTTTCGAGGTGCGAAAACGGAGCGTTTTAGAAACGCTGGAGAGAGCGTTTTCATTCTAAAACGCTGCTGCTCGTCTCAGTGTGGATGGAGGGAAACGCATACTTTTGAAAACAGAGGCGTGGCTGCTGAGATCCGCTACGTGATTGGGGCTTTGGGTCATTGCGTATCCTTCCCTTATTCGTCAAGTGCACATGGCTATAACGTCACCGGAAAACAGCAATACCAGCCTTCACTGTAAACACTGTATTTTCGATAGCCATGGATGTTTTATATTCATTTGTTACTTTAAGTAACAACTCGACCTCTCTTGCTTTCTTTACCATCGCGTTCATCGTTCAACCAGCGTTTGTTGACTAACAATAACCAAATGCCGAGCGAGACACGTGCTTCCTGTTTATACTTGAACGCGCATGCACGAATGGTCACGTGATGTACGTTTCTGGTGGAGTAGTGAAGACGGAGATCTGTTGAGACGCTGGGTGAAAACGCTAGTGTGGACGCGGATCATTTTCTTGCTAAAACGCCGTTTTAAAACTAAAACGCACTAGTGTAAACGGGGCCTGAGATGATTCAGGCTTTATGACATGGCGGGTTATACTGCTGGAAGTAGCCATCAGAAGATGGGTACACTGCGGTCATAAAGGGATGGACATGGTCAGCAACAATACTCAGGTAGGCTGTGGTGTTGACACAATGCTCAATTGGTACTGATGGGCACAAAGTGCGCCAAGAAAAAATCCCCACACCATTACACCACCACCAGCAGCCTAAACCATTGATACAAGGCAAGATAGATCCATGCTTTCATGTTGTTGACGCCAAATTCTGACCCGACCATCCGAATGTGGCAACAGAAATGGAGACTCATCAGACCAGGCAACGTTTCTCCAATCCTCTATTGTCCAATTTTGGTGAGCCTGTGTGAATTGTAGCCTCAGTTTCCTGTTCTTTGCTGACAGGAGTGTCACTCTGTGTGGTCTTCTGCTGCTGTAGCCCATCCTCCTCAAGGTTGGAGGTGTTGTGTGTTCAGAGATGCTCTTCTGGAGTTATTGTATTCTTTCTATCAGCTCAAACCAGTCTGGCCATTCTTCTCTGACCTCTGGCATCAACAAGGCATTGGCGCCCACAGAACTGCCGCTCACTGGATTCTTTTTCGGACCATTCTCTGTAAACCCTAGAGATGGTTGTGCGTGAAAATCTCAGTAGATCAGCAGTTTCTGAAATACTCAGACCAGCCCGTCTGACACCAACAACCATGCCATGCTCAAAGTCGCTTAAATCACCTTTCTTCCTCATTCTGATGCTCGGTTTGAACTGCAGCAGATCGTCTTGACCATGTCTACATGCCTAAATGCATTGAGTTGCTGCCATGCGACTGGCTGATTAGAAATTTGCATTAAGCAGCAGTTGGACAGGGGTACCTAATAAAAGTGGCTGGTGAGTGCATGTATATATTAATATATTTCCATTTATATTTAAATACATGAAAATTTTGAGCATTTCTAAGTATAGTTAAGTATAGTAATATATTAATATATACACGCACTCACCGGCCACTTTATTAGGTAGCCGTCAAACTGCAACAATACAATTAAGTTAAATTGTTTCTCTTTCAAAAAAAATTTAATTTGTAAATGTCCTTCTGGTATGATTCATAAATATGACATCATCAAGCCTGCAAAAAGAGTCATATATTTATCTCGGAGTATTAAATACCAATGCATCTGCCAAATTTAGAGTGGAAAACTACGTTAAATTGCTTCTCTTTTAAAATGAGTCAGCCCACATCCCAAAACACAACGTCCATTTGTAAACGTCCTTCCAGTTATGATTCATAAATATGACATCATCAATAAACTTGCACAAAGAGTCACACATTTATCTCGTAGTATTGAATACCAACACATGTATATTAAAAAAAGTTACATTAAATTGTTTGTCTTTCAAAATGAGTCAACCCACATCCTAAAACACAATGTTCATTTGTAAATGTTGTCCTTCCAGTTATGATTCATAAATGTGACATCATCGTTAAGCCTGCGCTAAAACAGTCATGTGTTTATCTCGCTTTCAAACATGCCCACGGCCATGCAAGCAGACACATGCACATTCATGCGTACTGAATACGCCTATGCAAACCACACAGAACAAGCACATGCTACAGTACATATGAAATCATCCTTGTTTCCACAGACTCAATCTGCATAACTGGCCTTACCATGAAACTCCTCCCTGGACAACTTCTTTAACTTCCAACAGGAAACAAACTAACAGCCGTAAACTGATCTGAAGTCAGGGTTTATGATGAATGTAAATGAGCGAAGCATGGATTGTTAGGACACAAAACTGATCTCAGAGAGGGAGACACAGCCGGTTCTGCCGCATACCATCACGATTCAGTGGTGCTGGGAGAAATGTCGACAGAGCACATGTACAAGCTAAGAAAAACGCATTAGTTGTAAACTTTCAGGCGTCTACTAATATGAAATCATCCCTACCTAAGAGTCACCCTGACATGAGAATATTGTAAATATTGACACGTAATTACAACCCAGGCTCATTCTGAAAAAGTACCCCCACATACATTTCTGGAGAGCACCAAATATGTCCTCGGACAGATGCCACCAAACTTGTTCCTGGAGGGCTGGTGTCCTGCAGATTTTAGCTCCAACCCTAATCAAAACACACCTGAACAAACTAATCAAGGTCTTACTAGGTATACTTGAAACATCCAGACAGGTGTGTTGAGGCAAGTTGGAGCTAAACCCTGCAGGGACTTATTCCAGGGTTAAGCTTAATTTATTCTAGGGTTAAGCTTATTATTCTACCCCTCCATCTCCTCTAAATGTAACAAATGCGAATCTGCAGAAGGCTCCTTAGGACATCTTATTTGGTCATGCCCAAAACTTTGAGTTTTGGAGCGAAATTTTTAACTACTACTCTGAGGCTTATTCTTGTGACCTTGCCCCTGATCCAGCAATTGCTAATTGTTGGTCTGATTCACTTCATGGGTTCAGTCATCAATTTAAAAATGCTGTATAATATGGAATGGTGTTAGCTAAAAAAATATTCTTTGTTTATGGAAAAGAGCATCAAAACCACTTTTTAAATCATGGCTTTCAGAATTTTCTAGGACTTTACATTTAGAGAGACTAAGACATAATCTTTCTACTAGCATTGCTGGCTTTGAAGCCACCTGGAAACCCTTTTTAAACTATTTGTCAAATGCCCAGGATAACAGGGTATAACCCTGTCACCAGTCTGCAAGATCACCGTATTGCCTGTGCCCACTGGCCTAGATATATATGTGTAACATTGTTGACTCATGTATAATACTGGAGGAACTGATGTAATGTGTTTTTTTTTCTCTGTCTATATATATATATAATATTAAAAAAAAAAAAAACCTGCAGGGACACCGGCGCTCCAGGACCGAGATTGGTGACCCCTGTCCAAGGAGCTACGTTTTTTTGCTGTTTTTGGTTTCGCGAATCCACCAGGTCACTGCGTGCGCTTTTTGAGATCTCAAATTTCTCTCACGAGTGCCATTGGCGCCTGCTGTTCTCGGGTAAATCCACCAAAGGCTGTGGTTGACTGACTGACCGATCGACTGACCCACCCTCCTCCTTCCCTAAGCACAATCGATTGGGTTTTTCAAAAGCACCAATTGACCAGCGCCCACCCACTTTTCTTAACCTAACCGACATTGTTTTCAAAAGCAATCTAGAAAAAGAAAAGCCTAATTTTACCATGTTTTTAGATTTACCACATTTTCACCCTGTTATTTACTTGTTTATTTTGTTTGTCTTTTTTTTGTCTTGCCTGCTTTCTGGAACCCGTCTTCGCCTGACTCGAACTAGAGCTGCACAATTAATCGTAAAAAGATCTCGATTTGACCCCCCTATCTTAATTTAGCATTTCTACAATTCTGTCAATCATATTTTCAAGTTCAGGAGACAATCAAAGACAAGTCTTCATGTTGTTTTATATACAATGCTCAGCAATGGGGACACCTCCAAATGGTGTTGAAAGAGTCTCATATTGTATTTATAAGGTTTAATTCACCCAAAAATGTCATTTCTGTCTTCATGTAATGATGTATTCACGGCCGCTAAAACACATGAACTGACCATGAACTGTTACAACAGAGGGGGCGGGCGCACGACTGTGAATGATGCCTACTTTAGTGCACAGAACTTGCACAGGGTGTAAATAACAGCTAATAAAGTTGTAAATAACATTCAGTTTGTGGCACAGAGCGATCGTTTGAGAGCCATGCAGGAAGAATGAACCGCACTTGGCAGTGAAAATAAAACCGAAAGCACACATCATTTAAATGATCATATGGAATTTTAGATTAATGATTATGACAAGCATTTAATATGTTCATAGCGAACACAGAGTGTTGTGCATGAGAATAAATGTTTAACAGTGTCAGTATAACTCTGATATATATAATGTTAAATATAATGCAGGAAGGATTCTGATAATGACAAATGTCTGATTTTACCAGCAAAAAACATGGTCTAATAATGTTGTCAATGTCTCAAACATAATAACTCAACATCAGAATTTTTAATAGTTGTATTCTGAAATAATATTAATAATAATAATAATAATAATAATAATAATAATAATAATAGGCTACTCAAATGAACCTTTATTTACATCTACAGAATCGTGAGAAAATCATGATCTTTATTCTAGGCAAAAAAGAAAATGTAATAAAATAAAATAAAATAATCGCGATTCTCATTTTAGCCGGAATCGTGCAGCTCTAACTCGAACCATGTCATTGTGATTGACATACGTGGAGTGCGACTGGTTAAACTGGTAACAGTGGAAAAGTACATAAAAGTAAAAAAAAAAGTAAAATGGTAAAACACTGGTAAAAACAAAAAACACTGAGGTAAGCAGTCAGCTAGCAAGCTCGGAAAAAAATAGTATCATAACGCCCTGTAGCGTTCGTTTTAAGGATGAAATGCAGCCATACATACGTCTGGCTACATAACTTGTGATCTCCAGAAATGTATATTGGGCTACGTTTTCAGAATGAGCCTATGTTGCATTATTATGGATAGATATCAGTGAGAGAGCAAATAATAATAATAATAATAATAATATATTTTGTTGATGATGAGCTTTTGTTAAACTCAAAGTGCTGCAATGTATACAAATAAAATAAAAATATAACCTAGAACAGTTTTCTTGTCTGACTAAATGAGCCCAAAAAAGCTGACATATACCAGCCCCTTGTACATAAGAGTCAAACTTCTGCAATCGCATGGTGTTGAAATGAAACGCACAGGCAGCAAACTTTAATGAGAAGTGTGCTTTGGCAGGTGTGTGTGGAGCCAATTTAATCAGCTATAATGTCTATGGCTAAGAAACGAATGAAGAGTATTTGCATCCCTCGATGAAATAGCTTTACTACTACCTCTATGCTTCAAAAGAAAAAGTAATCATTCATTGACTTTGAATCTACAAGGGGCCAGAAATAAAATAAAAATAAATCATGTAACTAATCAAACATTTAAACCGCAATTATTTATTTTTTCTAATCAGTATGTTTGCAAACTTAAGTGAATATATATAGTGAATGTAAGTAGAATTTTTTTTTGTTATATACCTGGGTTAAAAGGTTGAGGCAGAATTGTTTAAGACAATTATTGTTGTTTGTTTGTTTGTTTGTTTGTTTATTTATTTATTTATTTAAGGACAACTCTTATAATTTCTCTTTATGGGCCCAACAAGAATATTTTAAATGGAATATTTGAACAACAATGTAGATGTAATTAGCCATTAAATCAGCATGTCTGTAAATTTTCAACCGTAATATGTATCCATATGAAGAGTTCAGATGCCAAAGCGTCTAAGTGCTGTCTGAAAAATGACAATTTTTTTCAGGATCCTGTGTTTATGACCAGTTATTTCACTTTTAAGATGATGAACATTTTATTGTCATTGCCTTTAAAGTGAAATAGCTTACCATATAGAAGGCTGAGTAAAATGCAAAAGAAACATTCAGATTGCACTTACAGTATTTTGCATCTAAACTCTTCATATATTCTTTCTGAGAAAAATTTGAAAATATTTTTAATCACAAAATGCAGAACAATACATTTTTAAATAACATCAAATATTTGTTTCTTGACTTAAGTTAGAAACTCACTAAATCCATTAAGGTGCATGGAAAATGCACAAAGCATTTGTTATGACCAATTGTCTGTAGCAGACGACTAAATATGCTACATGTCATAAACTAGACACAGTAGAAGGGATAACCATCATAAATGTATATAATTATGATGATGTCTTTTTAACTTAAAACCTGTTTTAACACATTTTAATCCGTTTTATTATTTTTGTTTATTATTTCTTATACTTGTTTATTTTATTCTTGCTTATGTAAAGCATTTTTAATTACCATTTTGTATGAAACGTGCTACATAAATAAACATCTTGACTAACATAATCAGGTTTTTAGAATCGTAAAACGTGCAAAAGACAAAAGTTTAGGGACAGTTTTTTCATGTTTTTTTAATTATTCTGTTAATCTAGGTGGGATTTATCAAACGTAAAAATAAACATATTAAAATTTTAAATAACTGGTATCTTATTGTATGTAGTTTAAATGAAATTATTACTCCAGTCATTACTGCTTTTATTAATATTAAATTATTAATAAGAATAAAAATAATAAGAAGAAGCATATTAGAGTGATTTCTGAACGATCATGTGACTGAAGACCAAGCTGAAACTTCATCTTTAAAATCACTTAAATATATTATTAAATTAAATTATAAACTACTTTTAAGCAGTTATTTGTACTGTATCTGTGATTAAATAAATGCAGCCTTGGTGAGCAGGATAAGCTTATTTTAAAACATTTAAAAAACCTTCTCACCCCAAAGTGTTTATGTATAGATAGTGTTTAACAACCTATAGGCTACATTAAAACAGAAAAGTCGACCCAGCAGTATAGTAACATGAAGGTATTGAAAACAATGTTAGTAGATAATATTTACAAACGTCGCAAGTTACATTACACGACCTTAATGATAACTAAAGCAAAACATTTGTAGGTTGTCAAGTAAAGTAAAGTTAAACTATCTTAACACAGACGCTGAGGTGCGTCTACCTGATTCAGGTGTATTTCCGTCACATGCGCACTGACGACTGAAACATGGCGAGGAAAAGTTTGACCAAAACAAACACGTACAAACATGACAAGACACACATGTACTCACCACACGAACGATAAATGACTTGATATTCCTCTCAGTGTCCAAGAGAAACAGTTTATAGAGAATCCGAAATTCCCACTGACTCCTGCCGCTGGACGAGAATAAAAGCGGAAGCGACAAACGAAAACACACACCGGGGGAAAAGATGTTCAATACTAACACACCGCCGTACACACTTAAACGCGTTCGTCCTTATGGCTTGATATTGTTTTCACTCGTTCTTTGCTGAGTTACAATCCCGTGTTCTGCTCCCCGCAGTAGTCCTGTGTGCGTTACTGATATGAGTTACTGACTGAGTGACTGAACTGCGGACACCTGAATTTTTTTCTCAGCTGGTTTCGGTGCTGAGGTGAAACTCCGCCTCTGATCAACACTACACAGTGTGCACTGCAGTCTGTGTGACCCAGTGCAGCACTGAGGAGGGAGGGGTTTCTTTTGCTTTCTCACACTTTCCTCTGCTGGCTCCACAGACACGGTGCGGCTTGCACATTCTCCAATAATAAACCAATTCAAAGGTATTTATCGAAGAAATGCAACTATTCTGAAACACTCTCTGGTTCAGGAAACACTAAGGCTATAGGGAAACATTGTCTTGTCGTGTCCTATTTGAAATTTCCCAATAACATCAGTACTTTGTTTTGAATTACATACACTATTTGTATCTTATTTTTATTTAAAAAAATTCTCAATGTATATTATTATTATATTTTATAATTATTATTATTTTGATTATTATAGATAGGTGCTCTGAAAACATTTAAATGTAAGTTTCTCGTTTTTTTATATTTTCTCTGTCAGAAAACAATTTGAACATGTAAAACCTCTTGAACTTGTGGCATTGAATTATTAAAGTGAATGAAAAAAGCTGCGGATATTAATTTTGGTGGTTGTGTGTGAAAATTAGCGAACTATAACTTTGCAGCATTTTAGAAAAATAAATAAATAAAATAAATAAAAAACTGGGCCAGCGCTTCAGTGGAGTTAAGCAGGATTGTCTGATGCAAACTGGACGAAACAGCTAGTCCCTTATTTATCAGGGGTCGCCACAGCGGAATGAACCGCCAACTATTCCGGCATATGCTTTACACAGCGGATGCACTTCCAGTCGCAACCCAGTACTGGGAAACATCCATACACACTCATTCACACACACTATGGCCAATTTAGTTTATTCAATTTATTTATAGTGCATGTGTTTGGACTGTGGGGGAAACCGGAGCACCCGGAGGAAACCCACGCCAACATAGGAAGAACATGCAAACTCCACACAAAAATACCAACGGACCCAGCTGGGACTCGAACCAGCGAGCTTCTTGCTGTAAGACGATCGTGCTACCCACTGAGCCATCGTGAAACTCCACCATTCATTCATTTTCTTGTCAGCTTAGTCTCTTTATTAATCCAGGGTCGCCACAGCGGAATGAACCGCCAACTTATCCTGCATGTGTTTTATGCAGCGGATGCCCTTACAGCTGCAAACCATCACTGGGAAACATCCATACACACTCATTCACACACATACACTAGGGCCAATTTAGCTTACCCAATTCACTATATCGCATGTCTTTGGACTTGTGGGAAACTGGAGCACCCGGAGGAAACCCACGCCAACACAGGGAGAACATGCAAACTGACCCAAACAGAAATGCCAACTGACCCAGCCGAGGCTTGAACCAGCAACCTTCTTGCTGTGAACCACTGCGCCACCGTGAGGCCTGTCATTTAAAACTTTCAATTGTTAAAAAAAAAAAAAAAGTTAATACAGACCATCATGAGGGCTCAAGCCCAAGACAAATTTCCCTAACTGGGACAATAAAGTCTACCTTACCTTACCTTACCTTACCTTACCATGTCATTTGTAGCAGGGACTACATGTACTGTAGTCATCATGGAACACAAAGTAAAATAAAACATTTCTAAATTATTTTAAAAGTAAAATACTGAAAAAAAACCCAAAAAAGTTCTATAAAAATATGTTTTGCTTGACAAATATTTTAATTAATATTATAATAATATTGCATAAGTTTAAAATATTTAATAATCAACTTTTTTGTTTGTT
>CAIGQQ010034334.1:5625497-5629799 GCA_903798035.1 Danio albolineatus
CGTAGTGTATGAGTGCGAATGAGTGTGTATGGATGTTTCCCAGAGATGGGTTGAAGCTGGAAGGGCATCCGCTACATAAAACAAATGCTGGATAAGTTGGTGGTTCATTCCGCTGTGGCGACCCCGGATTAATAAAGGGACTAAGCCGAAAAGAAAATGAATGAATGAATGAATATTTCCCAAATTATGTTTTTCTAATAATAGTTTTTCTTCTGGAGAAAGTCTTATTTGTTTTATTTCGGCTAGAATAAAAGCAGTTTTTGATTTTTTAAAGGCCATTTCAAAGTCAATATTATAAGCCCCTTTAAGCTTATTTTTTCTTCGATAGTCTACAGAACAAACCATCATTATACAATAACTTGCTTAATTACCCTAACCTGCCTAGTTAACCTAATAAACCTAGTTAAGCCTTTAAATGTCACTTCAAGCTGTATAGAAGTGTCTTGAAAAATATCTAGTCAAATATTATTTACTGTCGTAATGGCAAAGATAAAATAAATCAGTGATTAGAAATGAGTTATTAAAACTATAATATTTAGAAATGTGTTGAAAGAATCTTCTCTCTGTTCAACAGAAATTGGGAAACAGAAACACCTGTGCCACTGGTTGAATTGGATTGCAGACAACAATCAGCGGCCACTTTGTTAGGTACACCTTACTAGAACCAGGTTGGACCCTTTTGCCTTCAGAACTGCCTCAATCCTGGCATAGATTCAACAAGATACTGGAAATATTCCTCAGAGATTTTGCTCCATATTGATATGATAGCATCACGCATCATGCTGCAGATTTGTCGGCTGCACATCAATGATGTGAATCTCCCTTTCCACCACATGCCACTGGTGGAATGCGCTCTATTAAATTGAGATCTACTGACTGTGGAGGCCATTTAAGTACAGTGAACTCATTGTCATGTTCAAAAAAACATTCTCCTCTGACCTCTGGCATCAACAAGGCATTTGTGCCCACAGAACTGCTATTCACTGTATATTTTCTCTTTTTTCAGACCCTTTTCTTTAAACCCTAGAGATGGTTGTGCGTGAAAATCACAATAGATCAGCAGTTTCTGAAATACTCAGACCAGCCCGTCTGGCACCAACAACCATGCCACGTTCAAACTCACTTAAATCACCTTTCTTCCCCATTCTGATGCTCGGTTTGAAATGCAGCAGATCGTCTTGACCATGTCTACATGCCTAAATGCATTGATGGCTGCTGCCATGTGATTGGCTGATTAGAAATTTGCACTAACGAGCAGTTGGGCAATATACCTAATAAAGCGGCCGGTGAGTGTATAATGAAGGTTTAGCGACAGTAGGATGTTTACCGTGCATTGACTGTGATGTATTTTGCTTATGTGTTTACAGTAGCACTAGCACTTGCCATAGATATCACTGGCTGTCTTATTATTGGCCATTAGAGCAGACAAACTGGCCCTTGCAATTAGGATAAGAAGCTATTTTTCCATTGACACACCAACTAAGGAAACATTTTCAATGTCACTTAATAGACATTCAACTACAGTCCCACTTAAACGCCTCTAAAATGTTGATTTCTCATGATATCTACTGATATATAAGCTCATTTAGATTTGATTTATGTATTTAATCAATGCAGCTGCTTCATTGTGATGCTTTTTCTCTTCTGACATCGACTGCATCCACTCCATGGTGTATCTCTCTCTCTCACTCTACTATACTCGTGGTTTAATTGGACTCCTGAGGATGCCAGGTATACATAAACAAAATGAAGCGCCTTGTCCCGCATATACATCTTGTACATTTCCTATATATATATATAAGACAAATGGTTTCCACACTGTGCGCCGCACTGAAATAGGAAATTCCTCACAAAAAGCGCTTGGTGGAGAAATATGAGCAGTGTTTCTTGCACGGGACTCACACACAGACACAATGTGGGTGTGGTTTTACAGTTGATAAAGTGCTCTGAATGGTTGCTAGGGTGTTTGGAGTGGTTTCTAAGCAGTCAATAGAGGCCACTCTGAAGTCTCGATGGGGTGTTTACGCTTTGCCTTTTCATAGGTCTTTTTGATTTTGCTTCACACGTTTCATTCACATATCACTTATCCCAACAAAACTGATTCAGTCTACTTATTCATGCACTAAATAAATATGTAAATATAATTATGTTATGCGCAATTAAGTGAATACAGGGAGTGCATTATTAGGCAAATGAGTATTTTGACCACATCATCCTCTTTATGCATGTTGTCTTACTCCAAGCTGTATAGGCTGGAAAGCCTACTACCAATGAAGCATATTAGGTGATGTGCATCTCTGTAATGAGAAGGGGTGTGGTGTAATGACATCAACACCCTATATCAGGTGTGCAGAATTATTAGGCAACTTCCTTTCCTTTGGCAAAATGGGTCAAAAGAAGGACTTGACGGGCTCTGAAAAGTCAAAAATAGTGAGATGCAGAAGGATGCAGCACTCTTAAAATTGCCAAGCTTCTGAAGCGTGATCATCCAACAATCAAGCGTTTCATTCAAAATAGTCAACAGGGTCGCAAGAAGCGTGTGGAAAAACCAAGGCGGTCCGTGTATCATCCGTTCATTTGATTATTTCTTTTATTCTGGAAAACGAAACATCAGAAAAACAGTCAATATTTTGTTTTTCTGTTTATTCTGTAGGCACAAAAAACCGAAAGCTCATCTGTTATTCTGCTTATTAACTTAAAACGGAAAATTAAAACAAACACAAAACAAAAACGAAATAATGAGTCAAAAAACGTTTTGTTCATTTGTTTTCCGGTTATAAACGGAATGCAGGAAATTTTGCAGGCCGTTTTTCCGTTTTTCTTTTGCTGACAAAAAAAACGAAAAAACGAGATTTTGGCTGGATTTTTGCTTATTTAATCTAGGGTGGGAAAACAAATAAACGACTTCAGAATTCATTATAGACAACTAGACCGGCTGAAACGCCCATTTCCCTCTGATTGGCCAACCAAATCTGAGCTCGTGACGTCGCCCTCAAAATAAAATCCCTAAACGCAGGCTTTTAATTATTATTATTTAATTATATATACAAACTAAGTTTACATATTCTATCATTTGAACCACACACAGTTAGCAGGCTTACATTCATTGCGTATGTATCCATTAAATAAAGACAAAATTAGCGGTATTAGACATTTGCCATTAAAATAAATTCATAGTTCGCTGCCGAACATCTTGCTGCTGTGCACCTGTGCATGATTGTTTCTGAGCAAGGCCTTTATAATAATAATATTAATAAAAGGAAAACACGAATAATGACTCTTTATCTTATTTTCTGATCTTGCGTTCAGATCAAAAAAAGACAAAAACTAATAACGAGATTAGACTGATTTTAATTTAGATTTTTTAATTTATCCAAATTGCCATGACTGAAGAAAACGGCCGTTCTTAGGTTTTCATTTGCTCACAAAAAAACGAAAAAACGAGATTTTGGCTTTATTTTCGTTTTTTGATTTTAGGGAAGGAAAACGGATAAAGGACTTTAAAATTCATTATACTCATGTAGGCGTGCTGAAACGCCCATTTCCCTCTGATTGGTCAACCAAATCTGAGTTTGTGGCGATGCACTAAAAATAAAAGTCCCCTGTGGCTTTGATTGAATTAGTATTATTTAATAATATAAGTTTGAACCCCCCGGCTGGGCCAGTTGGCATTTCTGTGTGGAGTTTGCATGTTCTCCCCGTGGTTTCGTGGGTTTCCTCCGGGTGCTCCGGTTTCCCCCACAGTCCAAAGACATGCGGTACAGGTGAATTGGGTAAGCTAAATTGTCCGTAGTGTATGTGTGTGAATGAGAATGTATGGGTGTGTTTCCCAGAGATGGGTTGTGGCTGGAAGGGCATCCGCTGCGTAAAACAAATGCTGGATAAGTTGCCGGTTCATTCCGCTGTGGCGACCCCAGATTAATAAAGGGACTAAGCCAACAAGAAAATGAATGAATGAATGAATAAGTTTGAACCAGACACAGTTAGCAGACTTCATTGCGTATGCATAAATTAAATAAAAACGTAAGTTAGCAGTATATCAGACACTTGTCATTAAAATGAGGTCAGTTCTCTGCCAGACGTTTGGTGCTGTGCACCTGATGCTGAGCGAAGATAGCAATTTCCGAGCTGAACCTGGTTTGTATGATAAGCATAGCATTCCTTCAAAATTTAGGTCAAGTTATTCGTTCAGACATCTACAGATGCTAATGGTCTAATCCGATTCAATGATCTATGCTAAGTTAAGCTAAAAGTGCTCCTGTAAGACCTGGAGATTGGCTAAATAGATAAAACATGGTGAAA
>CAIGQQ010034334.1:5665560-5686604 GCA_903798035.1 Danio albolineatus
ATATATTATTATTATTATTTTTTTTCAGAAACAAAAACCATTTCTTTTCGACTGAGGAAGTAAAGACATGAAAATAACATGGGGGTAAGTAAATTAATGCATATTCACTCGTCAAAATCAGTGATTGTTGTAAGTTTCAATAAACCCAGGTGTAAAACACTCAAACGTACTTGTTAAAATAATCCTCATAAGACTTCTATCACCTTCTGACTTGCTTGGACCTTCAACTTTTGTACCCACACTAAAAAAATATCCATAAAATAGCAGTTTTCCATATTTTGTGATTCGTGTTTTTATTTTCCCCATTTATTTATGATTTTGAATTGCATTATGGGATTTTGATCCTTCTTCCAAGAGCTTTTAAGCTTGATTAACATTTTTAATAGTTTATAGGCTATATTGTCAGGGTTGGTGTTGTATATTACGCAACAAAAACCTCAAATAAAATAATTAGAAATATAATAAAATAATTTTCTGTTATTCTACAAACTTACAGTATTATATTATTTCAGACTACTAAAATGTCAATAAAAGTCACTTTGCTAAACTGTAGAGTTGAATTTTCAACATTAAAAGTCAACAGAGCAGAGATCAACATCACATAACGCAATTCACAACCATAAATAAACGGAAAGGATGGGAACTGTTAATTATCAGATATTTTACAGTGCATAAGAACTGCGACCTATACTCACTTTCCAGCATAATTCAATCAGTATTTGATTTCACGTTCATGACCTGCATAAAAAAAGTTTGCTACGGTGGCCAGCAGAGCTCAACTGAATTGCAAGTTGCGAAAAAAACACACACATGCAAATAGAAAAACCCTAACAAATTGAAATAACATCATCAATTTGACAGCAACGATCACTGTGCAATCAACTCATGCCTTTGTTTGTTGTGATTATGCGCCCTCTAGTGGCCAAAATTACATACTGTGCCTTTAAAATACCAAAAAAGGTCTAACGATAAACCTAATTTATAAAATTAATAAACCTATTTATTTGTTTAAATTGATCTTAAGCATTATATCGAAACCCTTAAAGACATTAAAAATAAAAAAGCTATACAGATGTATGCAGCTTTGGAATCATTTGGAATCATTTTCTTATGTGATTTCTTGTAATTTATATATCCCCTGTAATTTTATAATTTTTTTTTTTTGCTTTTTTTGCTGCTGCTGCTGTTTGAAGTCAGTTGTAGTTTTGTGTTTCTCTTCTGATTTTGCTTATTAACAGAAAGTGTTCATCATCTGTGCTCAATCATCCTTAATGAATCCTTTCATTGTCTCATTAGCTTTAACTCTGCTGCTGAGTTACTTTTACTCAGTTTAGAGAGGGACCAAATACACTCTGAACTGAGTAAATTTTACTCAGAGGATTTTGCTGTGATGATATAGCGACCCTGAGAGTATCGTCAGTTTCATTGCCAGTCAGCTTGAAGGACCGGGACGTCTGCACGGTTATAGAATGATGCTAGAAATGGTTTGCGGCTGACCAGAGAAATGGTATGAGTTGTGCAGTTATGTTTGAGAATAAGCAGAACTTTATGTTATGTCGAGATCAACGAGTTGTTATATCGAGATCACGAGATAATTAAGTTGTGATCACGACATAACAAGAGAGAAAAAATATTTAATGCACGGCCTCTTAGGACTTACATGTGTTCCGAACCGTGGGTTGTGATCAGGTTGTGATCCATTACACCACTATAATAAATAATCTGATCGCTATTTTGAGCTGAAACTTTATAGACACAATCTGGAGACACCAACGGCTTATCTTAGATCAGTGGTTCTCAAACTGTGGTACGTGTACCACTAGTGGTACGCAGGCTTACTTGTAGTGGGGTTTATTTATAAACTAAATTTCGAGAGGATCACGTGCGTATGATTGAACACAGCTGGTACCACATCAGCTCAGCATAACGCACCAATCAGACGAAACATGACTCACTATAAATTACCAGAGCTTTTTTACATTTTTGTCCAAAAAACATACAAATAAATAGATTACTTTAAACGGCCACTTAAGGCAATTCTAGTCAGATACATCTCAGAACATTCACAAGCGGGGGAGTTTTTCGAGACTCACCTGAGCTCAAACTCTCCTCTCACCCTTTAAACGGGAGGGAGCCCTGGGCTCAAGGATATTCTGAGCTCAGGGCTCTCTCCCGGGACAGCATGCCAAATACGCTTTATTATCAATTATCAGCTAAGTGTGAACTCTTGAAGTGGTACGTGGAGGAATTGCTGAATAATTAAAGTTAAAAAATGAACACACTTTTAACCCTTTGATGTGTACGATAACACAGATGTGATCAGTGATTTTATTAGGCTAAACCTTTTATTTTATTTTCAATTTTCTAATGTTTGTTATGTATTCTTTCATTTGAAGCTATTTTCCTCCCTGTATTTGTAACGGTTGTTGGGGACGTATGTCGTATTTTCATATCCCAATGTTGACGGGTATAGTTGAATCACTTGCTTTTCTGACACGCAAAGCCTACTTTAATGTGCAGTTAGCAGATCTAATCTCTAATTTCTGGGTTCAAACTATTTAGGATGTTCAAAGTGGTTGATAAACAATAATAATAACAAATATTCATAATAATAAGAATTAATCCACAAGGTTTTTGAAGCAAGAAGCGGCGTAATTGCGCCTACTTTGCTACTGTATTTCAATACTGGTCATTATGGTGATACTTGGAGAAACAATTATTTTCTGAGTTGGTACTTGGTGAAAAAAGTTTGAGGACCACTGTCTTAGATCTTGTAGTCTATTTTACAGTGGCCTTTAACTTGTGTTTTTGTATTTGCATGATTTGTGTTTTCTTAACTTGCAGCACATTTGTAGGGCACTGTAGGGCACCATAGTTTCCCGTCTCCTCTAACGCCTCCATGAGCTGCTATCTTTAGCGGTATAGAGTCTCAGCGGACGGGTTCCCGTGTGCTTTATCTCTCCACGAGGGACCCCGAGGTCAGCCTCTGTCATAGACCGTTGTTGAATCTGTCTGAAGGCCGATCCGTATGGGACGGGCCCGGCCGGAGCTGATGCCGTGCTTTTGGTCGGGGACAGAAAAGTCAGCGGTGATTGACTTATACTGTCTTTTTGGCTTTTCGGCGGAGGCTCATACGCAACCTTTGCCTTCCACTCGGCCGGCGGCTCAGGTAAACGTTTACTCTGAGCAGCGGAGCGCAGGTTGGAGGCGATGGATTGCTGGATGGTCAGAAACGAGAAAGCTTCATCCACCAGTCCCAGTGGGTGGCGTGAAGCGGCTTCCCAGGGTGTGGGGGGTTTGTGAGCTCTTGTGAGAGTTTGTCCTGCTGTGGGCCGGACGCTGGGTGATGGAGAAGATGAAACTGACCTGGCATTGAGTCCCGCTGATGGAAGTCTGACCGGCGGAGATAAAGACGAGCTTCTGAGCCCCTGAAATGAAGCAAACACATTTATTGAGGGGTCAAATACAGTTGAAGTCAAAATGATCAGCCCTCCTTTTTATTTAAAATAACTACCAAATTATGTTATGAGACAAAGAAGAGCTTCAGAACCCCTGAAATATATACTTTAGCACAAATATGTTATCAGTGGTTATATGCTGATAGATATGGGCCAGTAGGGGCCTTCAGCACCTACTAGTAGGCTCAGAGGGCTGTTATCATCCATCCACATGGTTATTCAGCTATACTAATAGAGAAGACTCCAGATTTTTACATTTCTGTGACGCTTGGAGTCGGGGTAGATGTTAATAAAATACACTTAATGGGAAATTTAATAAATAATTCTCGTTAACTTCTGGTTGCAGCCGTATGTGATCTATAGCTGATTAACCATATGGGTGGATGATGCAGAATGTGCAGAAGGCCCCTACTGGCCCTTATCTATCAGATAACAACTGTTAACACTCATTCAATCAAGTGATAGCATTCGAGTCAGCTGAAATATGATGGATTTAATTGCTTTTTTTTCTATCACTACATAAAATCATCCCTGATAATTGTACAAAACATATTATTGGCAGAATAATTCATTCATTTTCTTTTCGGCTTAGTCCCTTTATTAATCCGGGGTCGCCACAGCGGAATGAACCGCCAATTTATCCAGCATTTGTTTTACGCAGCGGATGCCCTTCCAGCCGCAACCCATCCCTGGGAAACACATCCATACATTCTCATTCACACACATACACTACGGACAATTTAGCCTACCCAATTCACCTATACCGCATGTCTTTGGACTTGTGGGGGAAACCGGAGCACCCGGAGGAAACCCACGCAACCACGGGGAGAACATGCAAACTCCACACAGAAATGCCAACTGGCCCAGCCGGGGATCGAACCAGCGACCTTCTTGCTGTGAGGCGAACGTGCTAACCACTACGCCACCGTGGCGCCCCGGCAGAATAATTGTACATCTTAAATTCTGAATATAGTTTTCTTACTTACTAGAAGCATTTTTAAAGCAATTAATCAAATATTGTTTTAATTTTAACACTTTGTTTATAATAATGTATGTTATATGTTTATGATAACATATTTTATTATATTTATGTTTATAATTACATATTATATATGTTATGTTTATATGGTTGTTTATAATCAGTGTTGCAGGTTGATTTCAAGAGTAAACAGATTTAAAGGGATCGTTCACCTAGAAATGAAAATTTTATCATCATTATTCGTCCTCCCCGATGTGCTAAACCTGTTTGTAATAATCTCGAAATGATTCGCCCTCTTGTCATTTTTTCGTTTTTAAGTATTTCCCAAATTATGTTTAGCAAGGAATTTTTCACAGTATTTCTGATAATATTTTTTCTTCTGCAGAAAGTCTTATTTGTTTTATTTAGGCTAGAATGAAAGCAGTTTTTAATTTTTAAAAAAACATTTTAACATCAATATTGTTAGCCCTCGGTGGCGCATTGGGTAGCACGATCGCCTCACAGCAAGAAGGTCGCTGGTTTGAGCCTTGGCTGGATCAGTTGGCATTTATGTATTGAGTTTACATGATCTCCCTGTGTTTCCGCTACAAGTCCAAAGACGTGGTACAGGTGAATTGGGTAAGCTAAATTGTCCGTAGTGTATGTGTGTGAATGAGTACATGTGGATGTTTCCCCTAGTGATGGGTTGCGGCTGGAAGGGCATCTGCTGTGTAAAACAGTTGCTGGATAAGTTGGCGGTTCATTAAGACCTCAGATTAATAAAGGGACTAAGCCGAAAAGAGAATAAATGAATGTATTTTTTAATTGTTAAAAAGCAGAACTCTTTTTCTAGTAAAGGTTAGGAGCCTGTATAAATATGATTGTTTTCATTTAGATTAAGTTAACATGTGTGTGTGTGTGTATGCGCGCAGGCTTCATCTAGACCAGGGGTGCCCAAACTTTTTCATATGAAGGGCCAAATACTCATACAACACGGACAATTTAGCTTACCCAATTCACCTATACCACGTGTCTTTGGACTTGTGGGGGAAACCGGAGCACCTGGAGGAAACCCACGCAACCACGAGGAGAACATGCAAACTCCACACAGAAATGCCAACTGACCCAGCCGAGGCTCGAACCTGCGACCTTCTTGCTGCGAGGCGAACATACTACTCACTACGCCACCGTGGCGCCCCTATAATTCATACTATTTTGTTCTTTAAAAAAAAAAATATAAAAACTTTCATTTAAAAAGTTAAACTGCATAAGTTAATACGATTCGAAGTATAAAAACATAATCATATTTCTAAAACAGTGGAGTTCAATGATGAATACACTGGTCAAGCAGAATCTGCCATTGACTTGATTCACTCACCAAAGTCTCTGAATTGTCCTCTATCCGTCATATGTACGTTTTAAACTAAATATGATTAAATTTACACCATTTAAACTGAAACTTTTAATTTCAGATAGCTTTTTTGATTCTGAATAAAACAACCAAATAAAAGGGTACATTAAATCTGAAATGACAATCTCTAAACCATTCTTAGATGGGATGGCGGGCCAAATTAAAGGTTACCATGGGCCAACTTTGGCCCGCGGGCCCTAGTTTGGCATCTCTGGTCTAGTCTGATTCTTGCGCTTTACAGTCTACTACTGTATGGACTGAACGGATAACCAAATTTAACAGGAAAGACGACGCTGCCCCCGTGTGGTCACGGTGTTAATATGCAGGGCTGTATTTACGGTAGAACAATAATTCATTCTTTTCCCAGAGATGGGTTGCGGCTGCAAGGGCATCCGCTGTGTAAAACAAAATGCTGGATAAGTTGGCGGTTCATTCTCTTTATTAATCCGGGGTCGCCACAGCGGAATGAACCGCCAACTAATCCAGCATCTGTTTTACACAGCAGATGTCCTTCCAACTGCAACCCATCTCTGGGAAACATCCATACACACTCATTCACACTACGGACAATTTAGCTTACCCAATTCACCTGTACCACGTGTCTTTGGACTTGTGGGGGAAACCGGAACCCGGAGGAAACCCACGCAACCACAGGGAGAACATGCAAACTCCACACAGAAATGCCAACTGACCCAGCCGAGGCTCGAACCAGCGACCTTCTTGCTGTGAGGCGAACGGGCTACTCACTACGCCACCGTGGCGCCAACCTAATATTTATTTTAATAATTTTTGGTGCTTCATTAAAGTAACTGCTAAATGTAAATAATAGCTTTGTTAGATGTGTGTGTGCGCTTAGTATATATATTAGTATTACATATATATATATATATATATATATATATATATATATATATATATATGAATATATGATTTTTATATGTATATATTACACACACATACATAGACCGCACCGTGCAAATATTTTAGGCTGTTAGAGTTGATAGTATAACGACTATATCTAATTATTTTAAATCTTTAAATCTTAAATATATATATATATATATATATATATATATATATATATATATATTAGTCTAATAATTTAAGACACGTAAAAGACAAAGTTGGAGAGAGATGGAAGAAGAGTATTTGGTTTGTTTCTGTGTATTTAGTGTGTGTGTAAGCTAGTATTGCTATATATTAAATAAACAACAGTGTCTTTAATTACGATTTCAATGCCAACAATGACCGCCATGAGTCTTCTGTGTTGCAGATTGTCATTCTGTCACTGACTTTTATAAAAAATCTGAGCTGAATAAGTGCGATCGTAGTGATATAAGAGTGACAGGTGGAGTAAAGAGCGCTCTTCTCTGCCGCTTTTAAATCATGGGACCAGAGATCAGATGTCTCCAAATATAGCTCCTCTAGCAGGCCACGCACAGCTTTCATTCATATCATTTTCCCCCAATTATGAAGTATGACTTAGTTAGCTCCAGAGAATTATGATGCAACACAGGCCCACGTTTAAAACAATACTCATACTCCAGCTTGACTTATTATTGCAGTAAAGATCATTGATTTCCCCATGCAGACAGTTCGCTTTCAAGTCACTTTCCTGCATATAAACGTATTAAAATTAGGGCTGAATATGACAGAAGTAAACATAAAAAATGAATGTATAACATTAATATGATAAAAGAAATATTAATTCATTAGTTTTCCTTCAGCTTAGTCCCTTTATTTATCAGGAGTCGCCACAGCGGAATGAACCGCCAACTATTCCAGCTTATGATTTACACAGCGGATGCTTATTCACATGCAAAGACTACGGCTAATTCAGCTAATTCAATTCACCTATAGCGCATGTGTTTGGACTGTGGGGGAAACCGGAGCACCCGGGGGAAACCCACACCAACACTGGGAGAACATGCAAACTCCAGACAGAAATGCCAACTGACCCATCCGGGGCTCGAACCAGTGACCTTCTTGTTGTGAGGTGACAGTGCTACCCACTAAGTCACCATGTCACCCCATAATAGAAATATAACAATAGAAAAAGAATGTGCAGGTCTGAAAAAAGAGAAAAGTTCACCGTTTCTCCGTATTTCTATGGGTTTGGAGTATAAAATAAGAATATTTGATTTATTTCATGCCATTTCTGTGTAGCACGTTCGCCTCACAGCAAGAAGGTCGCTGGTTCGATCCCCGGTTGGGCCAGTTGGCATTTCTGTGTGGAGTTTGCATGTTCTCCCCGTGGTTGCGTGGGTTTCCTCCGGGTGCTCCGGTTTCCCCCACAGTCCAAAGACATGCGGTACAGGTGAATTGGGTAGGCTAAATTGTCCATAGTGTATGTGTGTGAATGAGAATGTATGAATGTGTTTCTCAGAGATGGGTTGTGGCTGGAAGGGCATCCGCTGCGTAAAACAAAAATGCCGGATAAGTTGGCGGTTCATTCCGCTGTGGCGACCCCGGATTAATAAAGGGACTAAGCCGAAAAGAAAATGAATGAATGAATTTCTGTGTGGAGTTTGCATGTTCTCCCCGTGGTTGTGTGGGTTTCCTCCGGGTGCTCCGGTTTACCCCACAGTCCAAAGATATGAATTGGGTGAGCTAAATTGTCTGTAGTGTATGTGTACATTTTAAGACTTTTTATTTTTAAAAACAAATGTTACACACGCACTGTTTGCAAAGGAATGCAAAAACTTTGAAGCCCAATATCTCAAAACCTTTCAGAACGCTGATAGAACCTTATAATTCCAAGGTGACGAATTATTCCATAAAGCTCTGAAAGGATTTCTTCCAAATGTTGTCAAATATTGATTAATTCATTTATATGTCTGATGTTAAAACATATTGTATTGACTAAAATGAATAATAATTATTATTTTCTTAAACAATTTTTAAATATTTATATTTATTTAAATATAATATATAATAATATAGTATATATACTTTTAAAAATAAAAAGTTGAGTTAACAATTTTTTTTTAAAGCAACCGGCTGCAAAGAAATTTTGAGTTCATTGAGCTTCAGTGGTTGAAGTTGTGTCAAATTAATTATATAAGTCGACCAAAAAGGCTGGTTTAAGTCAATTATACTTTACGGAATAATTTGGCACAACTTCAAACCCTGAAGCTTAATAAACTCAAAATTTCTTTGCAGCCGGTTGCTTTAAATTTGAAGTTAACTCAACTTTTTATTTTTTGAAGATATGGAGAAATTCCAAACATGCAGTTGAATCATTTTTATGAGTAAATTCAACACTGAGCTCAAAGATATGTCCACCTAACACCTAAAGTTGGATTTTTTTACAGTTTATATATAGTTAAAATCATTTCAAAATTCTAAAATAATTTGTGTTATTTAAATAAAATAAAAAAATTACTTAATTAATTGATAAAATAATAATAACAATAATAACTCTAAACGAGACTTTTTAAAATAAATATTAAAACAATTTTATAGAATTAAACAATAATCAAAACTTACATTATACTAAATACCATAAAGTAAATCGAGAAAGTACTACGGTAACACAAAGAAGCTTCAGTAAAGTCAGTTACTGAAAAAAATATATAAAATGTACACTGTAAAACCCCAAAAGTTAAGGTAACTCAAACCATTTGAGGAAACTGATTGCAACAAACCATTTAAGTTAAAAAACTAACCCTAATGAGTACTGTAGACTTAATCTATTTGAGTAATTAAGAAATTTGAGCACAGTAAAACCCAGTAAATGAAGAGAACTCAAACCAACTGATTGCTGTAAAACCCAATAAGTTAGAGCAACTTGAACTGTTTGAGGAAACTGATTGAAACAAACCATTTGAGTTAAAAACTAATCCTAATGAGTACTGTAGACTTAATCTATTTAAGTAAAAGTAACGAGGGATTTAATTAACTCGTTACCTTCAACACTGAGTTCCAAACTTTTCAAATGAGTAGAATTAGCTTTCAGTAAGTTTTGAGTTCACTACACTCATTTCATTTGATAATGTTGACTGTTGGGTTTTAAAGTGTACAACTGAACTGAACAAATGAGTGATGAAAATAAATATTTTATCAACATTATTTAATTAAAAATGTCCACTGACTTGCTGTCAAGAAGGGGAAAAAACTACAATGAGTTAATATTTCACTTACCTCATTTAACCTGACAATGAATCTACTAAAGAAAGATAAAGAAAAGGGTTTTGAAAGCAGAGAATATTGTAGTGATGATGTATGATTATAAAGATGAAAGTGATTGAGGTATAATGCAGTACCACCAACCTGATTTCACCAAGTAGGACATGTTACTGGATTAACGTCTATGTTGATCCTGGAACAACACTCCAACCAGCCAATCAGAATTAAGGCCTACGTTTACCACTTATGGCTTATGATTAGGTTTATGCACTTCTACATGATTATTATCCAACTATTATTCCTCTTTGATTTTGGGAATAATTCACAGTTATGGTTGGGTTTAGGGGTGGGGAATAGGTATGGATTACAATTTCCAACAAAAATGATGTTCCAGGATCAACTTGGATGTTAATCCAGGATCGTATCGTACTCGGCAGAATCATGACGTGCGTACAGTAAAGTACAGTACATGCAGAAGCAAACGAACAAAACTGAAGACAATGATTTTAATGGCACCGTGTATCACATTTTACAAATAAAATAGTGTATCATGAAGAAAAATCACAAAGAAAAGAGCAGAAGAAAGCAAAAAAAACAGAAGACAGCAGTCAAACTAAAAATGAACATTTTTATAACTAGTTCCCTCCTTATATCTGTTTTATTTGATGTTCTTCTAGTACAGGGGTTCCCAAACTTTTCAGCCCGCGACCCCCAAAATAGCTATGCCAGTGACTCGCCACCCCCAATATCCTCTGAGGTGGTTCAACGCTATCCCACGGCAATTCGTAACTTTTCATTTATTGGCTAATTTGTATGAATTCGTATGATCTAACTAGTACAATTTAGTACGATTTGCTCATCACCCAATGACGGTTGGGTGGGGTTGGGTGCCATGCTTCCTTTTTTAAAATTGTACATTTTTGTACGACTGAACTCGTACGAATTCGGACGAATTAGCCACTAAACTGGCTAAATGTAAAATGCTTACGTTTTCTTGTGAGATCAGGCTGGGTGGTTATGAATAGAGAAACCCTGCATGCAACGGCGCACACACACCAATTGGCTCAAGTCTAATCTTTGCTTAATTTTTTAAAATGTATTTGTGTGCTGTAAATGTGCCAGAAAGTTTAACCTGGTGCCATAAAATCAATCTGATGCTATGGCTGTGTCTTTAATATAATGTAATCACCCCAGGGGTCGCAATCCAACTGAACTAGTAACTATGAACCACTATTTCTTATCTTCAGTAGGTTATGGATACAATTAGGCATGGGACGATAACTGTTTTCAAGGTATACCGTGGTTTGGAAAGGTCAAGGTTTTCTGCTATACCGTTCCTGAGGTATGAGTAAGATTTTTTACTGACATTTTTAAAAAGTTTTTTAGGTGTAAATTGTAAAGAAATCTGTGTTTTTGAAACAAATGAAGACCACAGAAGTCGATGATTCACTTGAATGATTTAGCCGACATGTTTACTGCTCTAAAATGCTTTAAATGTTTCTCAAAATAAAATATATTGTGTTCAAAGAGGAAAGAGGTTTTGTTTTTTAGCCAGACATTTAAAAAGAAGATATTTTAGAGCAGTAAACACAATACTGTTATACCGTGAAACCCTGATACTTTTATCCAAGGTTATCATATCGTCAGAATCTTATACCGGCCCATGCCTAGATACAATATAGTAATTCTAATGGTTTAATAAA
This sequence comes from Danio albolineatus, assembly GCA_903798035.1. Taxonomy (NCBI): domain Eukaryota; kingdom Metazoa; phylum Chordata; class Actinopteri; order Cypriniformes; family Danionidae; genus Danio; species Danio albolineatus. The sequence continues at coordinate 5,677,219 of CAIGQQ010034334.1, forward strand.
ATTAAAGGTGCAGTATGTGATTGTCTTCAGAAACATTTGTTGTTGTGCTGGTTGAAAGTCTCTTCACATTCTAATAGTAATAATCTAAGTAAATGATCTAAATGTGTTGATATGTATTTTTATATTCTGGATAAGGCATAAGACTAAAAAATGTTCATCCAATTAAATATTGTCAGGCCGACATGTCCCATAATTCTGATAAATAGCCCAAAGTGTCTGTCAACAAATGTAGATTTGTACCCACTCTGCATTTCTTCATGCAGAACCGCCATTAGCACGTGCACGCGCAGCGCATTCATGTGTAGATGAGACAGTCACAGTCGTGGAAAATCAATTGCTGAATCAAAACTCAATCAATATTGGAGTTAGTTTTGCTGCTGGAGGAAGGACGACCCTGGCTGAAGTATTTCTTATAGACAGGTTATATATTTTAAAACTATTTAGTCACGCAAAGCTGATGTAGATTGTGTCGTTATGAACGGGTTATATGCACAGAAGTGTTGTTCAGCCTCTGAAATCTCCCGCCGATAGAGTGATGTGACTATTTTCAGGTTCATAAATTCCTTTTACAGCATCGATAATGTCAATTATTATTTAGTTTAACAACAATTTTTTGAACAATGATAACCTGTGACGTGCTCCCTATATTGTTTACCATGCTACTCTATATGTAGCATTTAAGTATGGCTTAGTAATACGTGTAATTCCCCTTACAGTCATTGGTAATTCCTACACGCCACCGACAAACCATTTCTAGCTGGCGAATGACATGAACTAGTGTGTTGTCTGTTGTTATCTTTACCGTGCGCGTTTGTGTTTCGGGAGGTGTGGCTTTGGACGGCAGGGGAGGGACTGTTTTTCTAGATATGATGCTAACCGGTTAGCATTTTGGCAGATCACCTACTGCACCTTTAGATTAGTGATTCACTGTCTTGCGACCACTTCTGAGGGTCACAACCCCCACTTTGGGAACCACTGTTCTAGTAGAACTGCTAGAAATGTTGAAGCAAACAAAAAAGTGAATATAAATTCCTTCCTCAAAATAAAACGAACAAAAAAAATAACAACACAAAGTCTACTCAATCGTCATAAAAGGTAAAAATGATTAGCGCTCCAACTATGTACCCGCTGTTAAATTAGTGTTACTATTCAACTTACTTGAAAAAGACTCACAAACTGAGTTCATTCATTTCTTCTGTAATGAAAAACGTCTTGAAAATTAGAAATATATCAATGTTTTTTTTTTTCCTCGTAGTTTGAGAAATGATTGAACTTCGCTTTATCGTAATACATTCTGTCTCTTGTCATACAGTTTCTCCTGTTGGCTCTGCCAGAAGTTAATACCTTGCTCACTTGCATATTCCAACGATCATTTTACCGTCTATATATTTATTTCTGCTTGTCAACGGAGGTATTGAGTGAAAAACTGATACTGCAAATCCCTCTAGATGTCATGTTAAGCTTGTATTGCAAATCAGTTACTCAGAAATCCTGATAGCAGACTATACTGCTATCATCTCTTACCTTTTCACCTTTCATATTTCTTCATTATTAGGCCTTCATGTTTCTTTTCTCAATCTCAACACTGATTCCCTTTGACCAAACATAAAGTCTTATGCATTTAATTGGCTATTTTTGAGCTAAGTATAAGAACGTCTTATGTGAAGGCCTATAAATATCAGTATTTGGCAGAGCATTCTTCTATAAACACTGTGATATATATCGTTTGTATTTGAAAAAGGCTTAAAAATGTTACCCATCTGGTAGATCTTAAATGTCAAACCTTATTTCTGTTGTGAAACATTGTGCTTCTGTTCTACTTAAAATATCTGCATCTCGGCTTAAAGGGATAGTTCACCCAAAATTAAACATTAACTCGCTATTTACTCAACCTGAGGTAGTTCTAAAGTTTCATGAATTTCTTTTCTTTCTGTTGAACACAAAATAACATATTTTGAAGAATGGTGTAAACTGGTAACCACTGACATCCATAGCAGGAAAAACCTCTCATGAGGAAACGTAACTATTTTACATGCTGTCAGAAAAGGATCATTTCATTCATTCATTCATTCATTTTTCTTCAGCTTCGTGCCTTTATTTATCTGTGGTCGCCACTGCGGAACGAACCGCCAACTTATCCAGCATATGTTTTACGCAGCGGATGCCTTTCCAGCCACAACCCAGTACTGAGAAACACCCATACATTCTCGGATTCACACTAAGGCCAATTTCATTCATTCATTCATTCATTTTCTTGTCGGCTTAGTCCCTTTATTAATCTGGGGTCGCCACAGCGGAATGAACCGCCAACTTATCCAGCATTTGTTTTTATGCAGCGGATGCCCTTCCAGCCACAACCCATCTCTGGGAAACATTCATATATTCTCATTCACACACATACACTACGGACAAGTTAGCTTCACCTATACTGCATGTCTTTGGACTTGTGGGGGAAACCGGAGCACCCGGAGGAAACCCACGCAACCACGGGGAGAACATGCAAACTCCACACAGAAATGCCAACTGACCCAGCCGAGGCTCGAACCAGCGACCTTCTTGCTGTGAGGCGAACGTGCTACTCACTACGCCACCGTGGTGCCCTTAAGGCCAATTTAGTTTATTCAATTCACCATAGCACCCGGAGGAAACCCATGCCAACATGTAAACTCCACACAGAAATGCCAACTGGCCCTGTCGGGTCTCAAACCAGTGACCTTCTTGCTGTAAGGCAACAGTGCTAACCACTGAGCCATGGTGCCGCCTAAAGGCTAATTGGCACAAATATATATGATTTAATTCATATGGAGACATAAGATTTTTAAAAGGAGCTGTGCCCCCAAACCTCACCCTTAAACCTACCCCTCACTGGGGTGTGACCAATCTGTACTAAACTGTACGAATGAGAGTGTACAAATGAATATGAATTAGCCTCTAAATCAAAATGTTATGAATCGCATTGATTGCATTGGGGAAAATACTAAATCTTTCAAAATATCTTCTTTTGTGTTCAACAGAAGAAAGAAACTCAAACCACTTTGGAACAAGTTTTGTTTATAGGCAACCTATCCCTTAAAGGTAACAACATGTCGGAAAATCCCTATTAAAAACTATTTTTCAGCAGTGCCTGGCTTCCAAACATGTGCAGCACTTTTCTTGGCTGAAAATTTAGGCTTGGGAGCAGCGGTAACACTGCTTCCTGAGGCAGAATCAGCCCTTCCTGCTACTTGGTAAGATGGAACAACATAAGAACTGGGGGCTGGTTGGTAGGCCAGTGCAGGTCCAGTTTGATATGCTGGAGTAGGACCTGCCTGGTAGGAGGGTGGGGAGGGCTGTTGGTATGGAGGGCTTGGTGCCTGTTGGTAAGTATTTAAAGGAGGTTGTTGGTAAGCTTGTTGGGGGTTGTACTCTTGTTGATATTGGACTTGATGTGGATGTTGCTGATAAACATTAGGAGCAGGTTGATATGAATTTGGAGGGGCTTGGTGGTACATGCCATCATGCATTGGTGGCTGACCAGGCATCCCGTAGGTTTGCTGGGCCTGGGGTGGCATAAAACCATATGGGGGAGGGGCTTGGTTGTATGCCATTTGCTGGTTTTGAGCTTGAATTTGGGCTTGGGCTTGGGCCTGAGCCTGAGCCTCAGCTGCTTTTTGAGCTGCAAGCTTTTCAGCTGCCTCTTTTTCTGCAGCAAGTTTCTCTGCTGCTGGGCCATAAGTAAAAAGGGAGGAATTCAGCTGATAGGGCTGATGCTTCATGACATCAAGAACGTGAAGAGGTTTTGGGGCAGGTTTTCCTTTGTCTTTGCTTTTGTTTTTGTTTGTTGCTGAAGAGCTAGAGGAGGGAGACTGTTTGACAGCACCTGGGGGATATGATGGTGAAAGAATTGGATTATATGCCAAAGGTGGGGGTGCCCGGCAATTGGGTGAATATTTCCAGGAATTTGGCAAAGAAGGAGAAGGTGAAGATGGTCTTGCCTTGTTTGACTGTACTGTGGTAGAATCCACAATGTACTTCTCCATTCTGGACTGCCTCTTGGCGAAAAGTTCTGCTCCTTTCCCTTTCAATGCTGGCATCTCAAAAGCGGAACCAAAACCATGGGATGCCATGGTACTACTCGCTGGCACAGGGGATGGTGCTTTTGTCCCAGTGGTATATGAGTTGATTCGACGTGGAGGAGTGGGCTGAGGTGGACTCCACTGCTTAATTGGTTGGGCAGGCAACTTTTGGCTTTCAACTGAACCTTGGGACTGTTGGGGAGCCCAAGTATTTACAGCTGGTTGAGACTGTGGTGGTGCCCATTGGCTTACAGGCGGCTGTGATGTTTGCTGTTGAGGTTTTGGTACCCATGGAGGATGTGCCTGGGGCTGAGTTGCTGGCATTCCTTGAGCCCAGGGAGGTTGAATTTGATTCTGCTCAGGTGCCCAGGAGTTCATTACTTGTTGAGGGTGTTGTTGGGAAGCAGGTTCTTGTCCCCAGTGTGGTTGTGGTTGGGGGTGGGCTGGCATTTGTGTCCAAGGACTCACAGGTTGCTGCAATGGTGCTGTGGGCTGAGGTGGTGGTTGACTCTGCTGTGGCCATTGAGGCTGTGATTGAATTGGACTCTGTGGTTGAGTCCATGCATTTACCGGAGGCTGCGCTGGTTCTTGCTGTTTGGCTTGAGAGACCCAAGGTGGCTGTGGCTGTGTCTGCCTCTGAGGTTGAGCCCAAGGAGGCTGTGGCGGTTGCTGAGGGGGTTGTGCCCAATGTGGCATTAACTGAGATTCTTGGAATTGTTGCTCCTGGGTCCAGGGTGGTTGTTCTTGAGCTTGATTTTGATCTTGTTGCCAAGCACCAGTAGATGGTTGTGATGGTTCATGTGGCTGAGACCATTGGGCTTGTGAAGTTGGATTTGGTGCCCAAGCATTGATTTGGGACTGAGGCGGTGGCTGATGCTTGGGTTGAGGTGAGGATTGAGCCTGACTTACCCAAGAAGGCTGCGACTGAGTTTTAGGAGACACGTTTGATTGTACCTCTGGAGGAGCTTGAGATTGCGTCATCCACTGTGGCTGTGTTTGAGATGGGACTTGCATTTGGACTTCATTTGGACCCCAACTACTTACTGGATTCTGCTGATGACCTTGGGTTGGAGCTGGATCCCATGATCTGGCAGATGGATCTGACTGGGTAACAGGTGGTGCTGCCGGATGAGAAGAGTTCATTTGTAGCTGTGGTTGTTTCTCATTCCAGGTTTCTGGTTGCTGGTTCTGCTCCATCTGAGCTTCCGGTTGTTTCCAGGCATGAGCTGGAGCAAGTTCTTCAGGACAATGTGAAACATCATGGGATTCAGGGGCCAGCGTAGGTTCTTCTTCAGACGTGACTTGGGCCACCATTTCAGGGGCAGGGACTGGAGCAGCATCAGCCACTGTGACTGAAGCTTCTGCAGGTCCTGGGACACTGTTTTCACCTTGCAGTGTGATAGGTTGGTCAGCAGTTTCTGGACTAGTCCATGGGGGAGAAGCAGGGTTAATGTGAGGTTTAGGTGCTACTGGAGGTGGAGTTTTGTGTTTCATTTTAGGGGACTGAAGAAAGTTGCATGCCTCAGCCCCTAAGCTTAAATAATCTTCTTCTGGGCAAGACTCAAAACCTGCCTTCTTGTCACTCCTGTTGAGGAGATTCAACAGAGCAGGATTAGGTGAAACCTTGGGAGACTCTTTAAAAGTGAACATTGGTTTACTGGCATTCCTCCTCCTTGTGTCTTGCAAGATACCAGTCTTGATAGCAGGTACAGATATACGCTCGTCACGGGAGGCGATCTGTTCGCCTTGTCCCAAAGAATAGCCAGACTGTTCTTGATTGTCTGCATTTGGAGGGGAGGAAAAGGGAACAGCTACTCTGTTTTGAGTTGAAAATGGTTTGGCACTCCTGTTCGCTACTGACGACTGCATTTCATTATGCATTTGCTGGTCATACATTCCATTCATTTGATGCGAGTACTGTTCAACTTTCTGCTGTTGGAAGTGTTGTTGCTGATTGTATGTTTGCATTTGTTGATACATTTTTTGTTGCTGATATTCTTGCTGTTGTTGATACTGTTGTTGTTGTTGTTGTTGTTGTTGGTATTGTAGCTGCTGATGGTAGTCTTGATACTGCTGCTGCTGGTGCTGCTGCTGTTGTTGTTGATAGTATTGTTCTTGGTACTGATGGTATTGTTGTTGCTGTTCCTGCTTTTGTGCAGACATGCTGTGGTGTAGATTTACATCCATGTAATTTTGGGTCTCTTGTGCATGCATATAAGCATGCTCCTCCATGTGTTGGTATGTTTGATGAGTCTCAGGCTCCTGCACTGCTTCAACAGGGATCCCCTTACGTCTCAGCTCTTCGTGCTCAGCTACAATCTCATCCATGCGCTGTTTGCGCTGGGCAAACATGAGTGCTCCTTTCCCCTTGGTCTCAGGCAGTGCTTCCATATCCTGCTGGTTGTCAAACTTGCGCTCTATCTCAAGTAATCCAGTATCCCAATTAAAGCTCACAATGCTTTTCCGAGCTGAGGCATTGGTGAAGAAATCCTTATCAATTTCTTTTTCACTTGTGGCTAGGACAGTGAACTCAACAGCATGTTCCTCCTTGTCACTGTCGTCGTAGTCGTCCCTGTAATCAGACTCGTCCTCACCAGTACCGTAGCTTACAAGAGTATACTTCTTGGCCCTTTGTCTATGCCTCTTGAACATCAACACCCCCTTATTATTAGGGTTGGGGGCAGGAGCAGACAGCAGAAGAGCAATGCGCTTGCATTTGGACTTGGCCTCTTTCACCTGCTTCTCTGAAAGGCTCTCACTGCGCCGGAGCCCTAAGAATGACAAAAAAGGAGTTTAGGGTATAGACTGGCTGAGGTCATAACCTGTTAAACTCTGCGTGCACTATACTGGGCACAACATGACATCATAAGTTGAATAACTATAGTTTTTAAGAGGTCTGTCTGTATCAATAACACCATATGACCCACTGAGTGAAAGCTTAGAATGTCTATTTTCAACTGATATACATCACTTTGATATTTGTTGTACTGTAACGAAGTTATTTACTCTTATTTTACACTATGTCGACCGCTCCGATTGTGTACATGGTTCAGTATGCATATTTTTCATATCGCTCATATATGACACACATGAGCAAGTCATACATCAAATGAAAGCTCTCATTCCCAACAACAAGGATCCACTGTTATTTTTATTGATTTACAATCACTTATTCAACAGTCTTCGAATGAATCATAAGGTATAAACTCCTTTTTTGTAAATATACAAAGGAAATTATTGATTATTTGCTCCGTGAGCGCCAGCAAATGGCACAGATAGCCAAACAAGCTTTATCATCTTTTACCTTAGGTTCTCCGCGACAAAATGAGCCCATTTTCAGCGTTTTCTGAGGTTGTGTGCATGAGTAATCCCCTGCTATGTCTCGTAAGTGCCAAACGCAACAAATTAGGGTCATGATATTCCGAAATTCGGGACAATATAATTACGTTAAATAATTATTGCATACTACATGATAAAGACAAAATTCTTTTTACTAGTGTCTCCTGACATATGCTGGTAACAATCAAAACTATCTGTAGTCTGATAGAGCATACAGGGCCTGAGTTATACACTTTCTAAAACGGGCTTTGGGACAAAAAAAAAACTAAAAGCAGTTTGTGTTGAGATGGTTCATCATAGGACAGACAACATATCTAATAATATTTATCATTTACAGCAGTTTTTTTGTAATTTCAAAGGGATTTCTGTAAAATGACGTTGAGATGTTGGATTTATTGTACTGTATATGGGTATGGGGAGACTTTAAAATTAGGTAGGCGGAAATAAAAAAAATGGCATTTTTCCTCCTTGCAGTTGGAATAGAATAACTCCTACATACATTATTATAAAGACTAATTTCCTTTTTCTTGTGTTTGCTGACATCAGCTGGAAAGAAATAAAATTAATTGCAGGATGCTCGAGCACTCAAGGGCTGAGTTTCACACTTTCAAACTTCAGTTTATATGTAAAAAAAAAAAAAAAGCGCCTTTTTGTGTGTGTTTATTGTAACACAGACAATATATAAAACAATTGTTAGGAATTTCAACAGTATTTTGTGAAATTTCAAAGGGTTTCCTTTCAAATGATACCAAACTTTTGTATTTACTCCTCTGCTTGTGGGTATGGGAAGCTTTTTAAATCGGAAGGCCAAATTCAGGCGGAATTACCCAAAATAGCTTAGGAGAGATATTGCTCATGGCCTGCCCTGGTGGCCTTATTCAATGAACTGTGCACATGAAGCATATAAATAGCACAGCTATGTGAGCAGTTAACTAGTGTAACTTGAAACCAAAGCCACAATTGTTTGTTAAAATGTGTGAATTTGCCCATTGAGATGTTGTTTAAAACATTCCATTACCCTGTGCATCAATATGTACATCAAACTGGATTTTAAATAACTCTAATCAAATAATGGAGTCTAGAATTAACAAGAGTTTACATCCTCTGACCTACATTATTCCCCATGACCCAATAAAATCCTTCTCCAATAAGAGACCTGACATCCCTCTCACCAATTAACTAAATCTGTGATCCATGTATAACAGCCAGACATTAACATAGGACACTTACAGCTGTGAATGTGTCTAGTGCACGTTAGTGAGGTTAAGCCAACAGCAAACCTAGCAAACGAAAAAAAGGAGTAAAAATAGCCCCGGGGCACTGTGTAGGCTTGCGAGTGGCATGAGTGCTAATACAAGCCCATATGTGTAGCTCCCAAAGCTGTAAATAAACACACCGTCCTGTTGCGGTCTGTTTACACAGAAGTGCTTCAAAGCCCCATATTCCCACCAGACTGTGTCAGTCTTTTCGAAATAGGTTCGGTTTAAACGTGACACATTTCTGATTCTTGCCTTTCCAATCTCAAGGTGAAGATAGCCACATTTGAGCGCTCCTTCCTTTTCAGCGCTGCTAAGATGGCCAATTTGAAAGGATCGGGTAACAGGCCAGAGTCACACATGCTGATGTCTGTCAAATGGCACTTCTGCAAGCATCATTAGCATGCCCGTGTTTTATTCTTAACTTTACCAGTCATGTCACCCTGCAACCCCCACCCATTACCGCTACAGTGAATCAATGCTCCTTTCCTTTTTATTCTATCTATCTATCTATCTGTCTATCTGTCTATCTGTCTATCTGTCTATCTGTCTATCTTTCTATCTGTCTATCTGTCTATCTTTCTATCTATCTGTCTGTCTGTCTGTCTGTCTGTCTGTCTGTCTGTCTTTCTGTCTTTCTGTCTATCTGTCTATCTGTCTATCTTTCTATCTTTCTATCTGTCTATCTTTCTATCTATCTATCTATCTATCTATCTATCTATCTATCTATCTATCT
>CAIGQQ010034334.1:5695139-5710653 GCA_903798035.1 Danio albolineatus
AGAAGTTTATACAGCGACACAAGACACAAACTAACAAGCAAACTGAACCTGAAGTCCAAAAGAAATGTAAATAAATGACATTAAGATAACTCTACTGTAGTCTTAAGATGACCTTGTTTAGTCATGATTTTATATAAAAACAAAAACATACACAAATACATTCTTTTATGTGTAATTCATTCACTCATTTTCTTTTTTAGGCTTAGTCCCTTAATTAATCCGGGGTCGCCACAGCGGAATGAACCAACTTATCCAGAATATGTTTAACACAGCCGATGCCCTTCCAGCTGCAACCCATCACTGGGAAACATCTATACACTCTCATTCACACACATACACTAGGGACAGTTTAGCTTACCCAACTCACTTATAGCGCATGTCTTTGGACTGTGGGGGAAACCGGAGCACCCGGAAGAAACCCACGCAACCACGGGGAGAACATGCAAACTCCACACAGAAATGCCAACTGACCCAGCCGAGGCTTGAACCAGTGACCTTCTTGCTGTGTGTTTATTTGTAATAACATAAAGTTCAAAATGATAACCCCTCGTGTAAAATGTTTTATTACTTTTCAGATATTTCCCAACTTGCATTTACCAGAACAAAAGGAAATAAGTAAATAAATAAACAAACAAACAAACAAACAAACAAACAAACAAACAAACACATAAATAAATAAATAAATAAATAAATAAATGATTTCACAGTAATTCCTAGTACAGTTTTATAATTACTATTATTATTTAGTTTATGTATTTTTTTAGTTTAGCTGGAATAAAAAAGTAAATACAATTTTAAAAGTCGATATTATTATCATTGTTGTTGTTGTTATTATCAATAGAAAATATATATATATAGTATACTGCTTATACAACTATATCACTTTACATAATGCAAATAAGTTGTCACAAAACAAGCGCATGTAAAAAACTACATTTTGGGGAAAAAAATAGAAATCCCTGCGGGGAGCTGTATACAGAAATATTGTTTAATATACAGATGACATTACAGCAAAATAAAGCATTCAAATAAAAGAATATTAAATAATAGTTTGCCAAGAATCAACTTTTTTAAGGTCATATGAATATAATGAATTGACCACCTGAATAAAATATGCTATGTCACAATTTTATATTATTATTATTATTATTATGATTATTATTGTTGTTGTTGTTGTTGTTGTTGTTATTATTATTATTATTATTATTATTATAAGTAGTATTATTTGTTTGCTGTGTAATATCAGACTAATTTTAGATAATAGTTTTCCTATTCATGACCACTGGAGGGCAGTGCGCAGTCAAGAAAAGACGTGTGACGATAGTGAAGGTATTCTCAAATGAAAAATAAACACAAACAGGAATCTGAAAGTCCCAACCCTGATATGATTCAGCATGTAAATGATCTAAAAGCTTTTGCCTTCAGTGGCTACTCTTAATATTTTAACCAAACAGTTCGGTTACAAATACAGTATAATCTAAAACTGTCCAAAAACAGACGAACATGTGTCATTAAAGGGACAGTTCACCAAAACATGAAAATGTACTCGCTGTAAGCAGAAGCTTTACATTACATTTGCATTAGGGCAAATTGAATAAAAGCACAAACCATATTTTTTCACCTAATCCAATATAAATATGTAAAGTGAATGAAAGACAGTACAGTAGTTTGCACTTTTTCTTCTTTGCACTCTAAGATACAAGCAGGCAAGCAAACTCAAATCATTCAATCATTCATTTTCCTTCGACTTAGTCCTTTTGTTAATCTGGGGTCACCACAGCAGAATGAACCACCAACTTATCCCTTGGGATGCCCTTCCAGCTGCACCCCAGTACTGGAAAACATCCAAACACACTCATTCACACTCATACACAACAGCTAACTTATTTCATTCAATTCACCTATAGCACATGTGTTTGGACTTGTGGGGGAAACCGGAGCACCCGGAGGAAACCCGAGAGAACATGCAAACTCCACACAGAAATGCCAACTGACTGAGCCAAGACTCGAACCAGCAATCTTTTTGCTGTGAGGCGACAGTGCTAACCACTGAGCCACCGTGTCGCCCCCAAACTCAAATCTTTAAAGCAAATGATTTCTTATTGCTGGCCTAAGTAAGCCTTATTGGAAAAATAAATATTTTTCAATTATTTGGAAAATGTGTAAAATAATCTCTTTTACTCGCTCTGAAGTAGATATAAAACTATTATGAGTTTTTTGATTATGTTTAGCACAAACAGAAGGTATTTTGACAAAAGCTGAAACAGGTACCCATTGATTTCCATTGATTTTTTCCTACTATGGAAGTCAATGGTTACCGGTTTCCAGCATTCTTCAAAATTTTTGTTAGAAACAACAGAAGAAAGAAACTCAAACAGGTTTAGAGTAAGTAGAAAAAGAGTTTTTCATTTTTGGGTGAACTATAACCCAGTATTTGACCTGATGCATTATTTGATCTGTGAATTTGATCTGTAAATTAGCAGTTTTCCATATTTTGTGACTCCTTTTTTCATTTTTGGTGTATTTATGCTTTTGAATTGCACTGTGTGACTTTGATCTTTACCTTGAAAAGTTCAAAAAAGTGATTTTATTAGCATTTCTCATAGTTTAAAGGTGCTGTATGTATATTTTTGACTTTAAAGCATAAAAATACCATAATATGTTTGCAGATATTTCAGAAATATGCAGTGAACAAGTTCTTGTTTATCTCAAAAGCAATGCTGAAGTCAGATATTCTGCTTTGAAAATGTGTTTTCCGTGCCGGAACGCTGTCTTTGATTTGGTCATTTTAACCTGCCCAATGCCAGTTTAGCCAATTATATTTCAGCACTCCGGGTTGCTTTGATGGAAAACAGTGTATTTCATTCATTCATTCAGAAAGGCTCTGAAAGCATGCGTCCGTGACTGAAATGTGACCTCCGGTGGACAGTAGCAGACTCTGAAATGAGACGCAGATTCAGAGTTCCACATGAGGTTATTAATTAGCACATGATATAAATATTACGAGCGTAAACATTAGGTGAGCAGGTTACAAAGTAACCACGTGTCCTAACAACACGCTTCAAGACGAGATATGCAGTGATGAGCAATTTGGCTGTTTGCACCAAACAAAACACGACAGAAATTTAAATACAGCCATTCAGAAGCACAGAATATGTGCTCACTCACGAAATGGTAAGGTTTATAATCTATTTTATACATATTAACCCTCTTTAACATTATTAAATGTACATGCTGAATCACTCATATGTGTTTAGTTTAATTTCATTTTCCAGATCTGAGGTGAACTATCTGCTGCTGCTTTCAGTATATGGTAATAAATGTCATGTCAAATGGCATTCAGACTCACATTTTTAGCATTAAACACTGAATAAAGCACATGAGGTGTACCTGAGCTGATCATTGTCAGTTTTCTGTTGTTCAGCTGTGAGAAATAGAAGCCGTTTCTAATATATCAATTTGAGGTGTTGGTTAGGACAAAAACTCCTTTTAATATGGAGAATATTCCTTCTATCGGGTGCTGCTTTTATATAGAACACGGTTTAAATCACTTGCTCCCGTCCTCAATCTGGCAACCTGCACTTCTGTTTGTTTTGATCCAGGAGTGCAATACCTAGTTTAACCACTGGGTGTCAAACTTACATACTGCACATTTAAAGTGATATACTGTCTGGGCTGGTGTTGTATATTACACTACAAAAAACTCAAAATAAACTGCCAGTACATTTTCTGCTATTTTACAGACTTGCTTCTCTATATATTATTTCTTATATAATTTAAAACTATTAAATGTGAATCAAAGTCACCTGTTAAACAGTAGAGTTGAGTTTTCAACATCAAAACTAGACAGAGCAGAGATTAACATCCCATAATGCAATAAGCAACCATAAATAAACATTTGTGAATCACAAAATCCAAAAACTGTTAATTAACAGATCCTTTTTTTACAGTGTAGCATAAATATGAAACACCACACACTTATATTTCCTGTTTTAAATCATTAACAAAGCAGTCTACAAATACAGCGACTCATCTGCAATATTCTGTGTGCTCACAATTGGTAAAAATAGCAAAGCCTTTTAAAGCCGTTGGCACGAGGCCCGGTTTAAAGGTGAAGGATCTTTAATTGAATAGAAACACAGACTGTTATGAATCCGCTCTGGTCACCGTATAAGGGCTTTCTAGAGGGACAGAGCCTATACAATCACTGCTCAGACACACAGATTTGAGCACAAAAGTGCATCCAAAAAAGAAGGGGAAAGATAAACTAGAAGATAATCGAAATTGTGACCAGAAGTCAGTGACAGAGACAGACATGAATGAAGCAGAGATCCAGTTTATCAGTCACAAGGCCAAGTAATGTTATTTGATGTATTTGTTGTGGAGTTTATTCAAGCCTTTCTGCAATGATGAGTCACATACAAATGCTGTAACAAAGTTCGCAATACACACACATTTTACATTGCCCTTTTTTTTGCACGTCTACTTGCAACAAATGTGACAGAATGATAGACAATACACACTACTGTATGGATATCTATTATGCTTCCGTTATGATTGAAGCATCTTCGTATATACTTGTACTGCCACTATGTGACTGTGGTCATTCTGAGAATTACATAGCAATTTTACTGTCTTTATTACAAACCTGCACTGTTTTAAAAATAGTTTTAAACTTGTAAAACCAACCCAGGCTCATTACAGATATATACGCAAGACTACTTTTCTGAGGACAGCGAAATACGTAACCGGAGATAAAATAACCAAAGATCAAGTAACCTTAAAGGGTCACGAAACACCAAAACACATTTTTTGAGCTGTTGACAGTCATATATGTGTCCCACACTGCTGTAAACACTATTAGGACACATATATTTCGCATAAAGAGTGAAAATTGGTTGTTTTTGCATTATTTCAAGCAAATTCGTTCTTCCGGTTTGAAACAAATTTTTGAAGCTGCGTCACGCCGATGAGATCCATGCGTGTATTCCAGCGTGGAGAGTGGACGTCCGTACCTGCGAGTGCATCGTGACGTCTCTGAGTGTGCGGTATTAATTCATGAGAAAGACTTGATTCAAACCAATCAGCGCGCTCTATTATGTATGCGGTGCAACTTCATTAAAATGCATGATAGCTTCGAAGACTGTCAGTACCTGTTGCAGTGTCCAGACGGCAGAGAGACGCCACGCTGTGTTGCCAAAACAAGTGGAAGAAGAAGAATTGTTTGGAGACACAGGTCGTCAGAGTTGTGTTTACGCGCTGCAACAAAGGTTTTATTTACATTTCCCCGCTATGAGAGCACAGCTAGTCTCACGCGACATGTGCAGAAATGCGTCTGTAAGGAGCTTTTTTCTTCACCCGAGAGCTTTCCGCATCTGGAAAGGGTGAAATCCGGATTTGCCGCTCGTCTCCTTTTAAAACAGAGACCGCTCCAGTTGATGTTGATTGTCCTGCTCTACAGATATGGTAAGCGATCAGTGCTCTTTGTTTGTTTATTCAGATGACAAAGTTAGTTTGTATTGTGAGCAGTACTCATTCAGTGTTTAAAGACAGACCTGAGTGATTAGAACTGTTACTGAGTGTACAGCACGTTAACATCACTACAGTATTATAGACTGAAAGATCTGCTGTAAATGCTGCTCTCCGAGTGGGAACATGTAAACACCGCAGTCTACACACACACGGCTTTCTGAAGCTACCTACCGAGTGCTTCTAAGTTACCGAGAAATGCAGAGGGTTTTTTATTTCTCTCGTACGCTGTGCGGTATCAAACAATCCATTAAAATCACACTCTTACCATTATCTGACAACTCGTTTGTCACGGGGGGCATGCAGCAAATGTTCCTGGATAAGTGAAAGTGCCAAACCGCCGTTAAAGTCGACAAATTAAGAATTTGGCAAATAATTGGATGACTGATATCCATGTAAACACAGTCACTGTCTTTCTCCCCTGCGTCTGTTTGTTTTGTCTGTTTGAAAATGAGCGCGTGCACAAATGGAAACTCCCATTTTTATGCAAAACCTTCCCTCTTTCCCTTACCCGACACTCCTACCTAAACCAAGCTGGACACACCCACTTTCCTGAGCTTTTCCAAACTAGAGGTGTGAAAACACCCCGCTGAGACTGGGGGGTTTCATGATCCTTTAAATGGCTCTTTGACTGATAAACTGGATCTCTGCTTCATTCATGTCTCTCTGTCACTGACTGCTGTTTATCTGACGTTACACTCGTGTGGGAACAGTGGGCGTGACAATCACCTCATTTGCATTTAAAGGCACAGGCAACAAAAACAGCTACAATTTCCACAGACCCCAAAATTCACATATTCATCAGGCTATAATAAATGATCTGATGGGTATTTTGAGCTGAAACATTACAGACATATTCTGGAGACACCAAAGACGTATCTTACATAAAACATACGTGCAAACGGGTAAAATAGAAGCTCTTTAAAACACTTTTTAACAATATTGCAAACATGATGCTCATGTAGTGAAAAGGGTGCATAAATCTTTACAAAATGTCTTGCTGCTTCAAAGTATCCTTAGCATTTGTTGCTAAACACTTGTTTGAAAACGAAGCGAATTGTGTTATAGATCCTTTGTTTCTTGAACATTGTACACCCAACAATATTTGGCACAGAAAAAGAGAAAAAACTGAAAAGCTTGGTTAGTTTTGCTCTCATTCATTCCCACACTGAGTAAAAGCGGCCTTCTGGAAAGTTCTTCAGCCTCCCACAGCTTTCAGCAATTAACTTTCAGTGTTTCCAGCACACATTTCAGGTAAAACGAACCACGGTGGTCCAGCGACGGTCACGTTCCCATTATTAAATCCACATTAGGCTGTAAACGGCAGACTTTCATAAACTTGTGCTGCAAGTCGGGTAGCGGTTTACCGGAGTGAATCCAGCTGTAACGCTGAAAGCTAAATGACTTCAAGTTAAACACAACTCCTTACTACAGATTTCTGAAAGCCTTCCAAGGGATCGTTATGAAAATATTTTCGTAGGTGCACGTTCAAAAGAGCCTGTATCACTCTGTACTTTTAATGAACTCAGCATTCGACCCCTTAATAGATGCCAAAAGATTGATAAAGGACTCCAGAATAACACACAGACCATCATTCATTCATTTTCTTTTCAGCTTAGTCCCTTTAATAATCTGGAGTCGCCACAGCGGAATGAACCGCCAACTTATCCAGCATATGTTTTAAGCAGCAGATGCCCTTCCAGCTGCAACCCATCACTGGGAAACATCCATACACACTCATTCACACACATACACTATAGCTTACCCAATTCACCAATACTGCATGCTTCTGAACTTGTGGGGGAAACCGGAGCAGGAAACCCACACCAACACGGGGAGAACATACAACTCCACACAGAAATGCCAACTGACCCAGCCGAGGCTCAAACCAGCAACCTTCTTGCTGTGAGGTGATCGTGCTGCTTACTGTGCCACCGTGATGCCCAAATACTTTAATGTAAATAAGAATTATTTTAATGCAATGGAAAATATGCCGTCTCAAAGCATCTCTGGCGAAGCTTACAATCATCAAACCCGCCAAAGTAAGGCTTGACTAGAGATCAGATGTGGCTTCAAAGTGGATGCAGAAGTATAAATCAACCTTTGACTGCATGCCTTGTGTGTATCCGTGTTGTTATACTTCTGGTGCTGTTTGTGTTGCTTTGCAATAACACTTCCAAAAGGCTAGCAGGCAGTGGGTTTTTATGTTCTTCTGTGTTGGGTTTTTAGTTTTTCTGAATGCTACTTTAATGTGCAAGTAGCTCAAACTCGCTCATTCAGAAGCAGCAACCGGTGGATGTGCAGCAACTTTAATCATAATTTAACACAAAACAAAAGATTCCAAATGGAGTTTGCTGCCCGTGCTGGCCACGTTTGTCACCACTATCAAGACGACCAATTATAGAGCTTGCTCTATGCATCGTTACATTTTTTGTGAGGTGCGCGTAACCCATACCTGTCAACCGTCCCGTTTTTTCCTGGTATTCTCCCGTATTTTACAGTTCTATCCCGCTATCATTCCGTAAAGGTATTTTCCCGTATTTCTCCCGTATTTTCAGTCTTTCTCTGAAGGATGGCAATAAACATTAAAGAGGCGATCTTCCCTATACGCAACCCATACCGCCGAACCACCAGGGGCCGCCCCTTGCTCTTAAATGTGAGTCAGTTCTGTGCTTTCGGTTTATTTAGGCATGAAACACTTTGAAATAAACATAAAAACGGCGGGATTCCCTTTCCTTTTCATTACAGGTGCCGTCGCTCCTCCTATGCAATCCTCAAAACAGTCATAAAGCGGCGCGTGACTGTCAGCTGACGCGCTCCATAGTGATAAATAGACACTGTTTCCCAAATGGATTCTTTAGATGCGATTTGAAGCAGAGAAAAAGTACTTACTGGGTTTTGGGTGCGTGTTTGATCAGGCATATACACATAATTAATAATAATAACAGCTAAAGATGTCCATCTTGATGAGTTTTTTTTTTTCAAACACAACTAGTTTTGTCCTAAATCTGCATAAACCGTTAGGAAAGCAGTCGAATGCTTTCATTATAATGTTAGATGTGTGTATTTTTAAAGTGACACCTCTGGTTTTTAATGTAATCAAACAAAAAATCTAAATAAATTAGATTGATTGGTTGCTCTTTATTCAGAATTTGTACGTTTTACTGTGAGAAAAAGATTAATGAGATTTGATAACTCGATTATGTTTCTTTATAATAGCTCATTTTAATAAGCTAAACTGTTTGCTAATGTATACTATAAAATTTTCTTTTGTAAATAATAATATTTAAAAATATTACAGACCGTTTAACTGTTTATTTACAATGAAACAGCTCCATATTTTTACATCCCAATGTTGACAGGTATGGCGTCAACATTGGCGTCAGCCAGGGTGAGGCGCATGAAGACTGCGCTGGACCATACGCTTGCGACTGACGCAGAAGTACAAACATGAGGTCACGTGACTCCAAATGCAGTACACTTTCAGAAATAAAGGTATGCGAGTTGTCACTGGGGTGTTTCCTTTCTAAAAAGTACACATTTGTACTTAAAAGGTCCATATTGGTACCTTAAAAAGTATTAGTACCTAAAAATTTTAAGAGGAACACTTTTGTACTTTTTAGGAACTAATATGTACCCCTGAGGTATTAATATGGACCCTTTAGGTACAAATGTGCACCTTTTAAAAAAGTTACCACTCCAGTGACAGCTTGCGTACCTTTATAGGTTAGGTTAGGTTACTTTATTTATACCCGAAGGTAGATTTGATTTGCAGTCCTCATCTCATAACAGTGCCATACAAAAAAAAGCTCACATAATAACAACAACAAATGAGCATAAATACATAAAACAAACATATCAACAAAGAAAATAAATAGACAATCACTTCTTGTGTCCACCCCTCCTCCCCCCAAATGAATGTTTAAAACAATCTAAAATATACAAATCACTGCACTACCTCTGCTTTAGTCTATTTAAATGTCTAATGGCTGCGGGTATGAAACTATTTTTGTATTGTTTCGTTCTACAGCCTAATACTACACATTTAGAAAAATGTTCTACCAAAGAAGGTACAAACCCTTGTCACTGGGGCAGCACCTTTTTATGGGACAGAATTGTACCTTAAGAAAATAAACAAATTTGTACCTTTTAAGGTCATGATTTGTACCATGGGAAACCAAAATGTACCTTTGTTTTTAAAACCCTGCAGATACAATACTGTATAATTTGTGAAAGGTTCCACCACAGTGACAAGACACTTTGTACCTTAACAGTGTCGAAAATGCTTACCAAACATTTATTAAGATGCCTGAAATGTTTAGTTTACAATACCTACAGTTTTATGTTTTACCAGTTATTTTGTATTATTATAGAAGTAAAACGTATGTTTATAAGTATCTTTAAACATATACTTTTAAATGATGATTCTTGTTTTAATATGGAAATTATTCATAAAAATCCCTTTGCCTTTCCAGTCATATTTATTTCCATAGATACTGTAATAAAGAAGGAGCTGTTCAACACTTTTGTACCTTTTATATGAGAACAATTGTGTATCTTCACTTCAGTTGTACTATAAAAGGCACAGAACAGTATCATAAGAGCTCTTTTCAGTACCATATGAGGTACAATTTTTACAAAGGTACTAAACTGTTCCTCAAGGAACATTATTTGTACCACCGTGTACCTTTTTTCTGACAGTGTAGAAACCTGCGACCAGAAGGAAGGAGCTGAAACTGTGTTTAGGTTTAGGAGTGTAGGGGATGAGCAGTGTCACTTAAAATTGAATTTGTGATTCTGAGAGAGTAGGGAAAGTAATTGAAATAATTGACCTGGAACATTTTGATCGATTACATAGGCTCTCAATGTCAATTTCAATTATTTTTCGATTAATTGCCCAGTCCAACCTTTTAATAAAGTTGTCCTTAAAAAGCAATAGACAACACCCATTCATGTCTTAGGATAGTTTTGGACTTTTTGGATCCATTTCAAATATTGACTATGATGGTATTATACAGCTTAAACAGTATGTTCTGTTTATATTCTGTATTTAACGGCTGCGATGATCTTTTAAATGTATTAAACTGTAAAGTAAGCAAAGTGTTTAAGCATAAACAGGTGTCTCCACAGACTGTTGAGCATTTCCATATAAATTTCCCATCAACAGAACACAAAACATATGCATATCCTATACGTTCCCCACTTAAAAAACTTGAGGTTTCACAAATTCTCACACAAGCACTAAATCAGCAAAAGAAACAGATAAACAAATAGCAAAAAAAGTGTACGAAGATGAAGATGAAAATGTAAAAAGATCAACAAATAACTCCAGCTTCTCAATACTAACAGTTTAGATTCTTGACGTCTATGGGAGTGATGACAGACAGCCTGAACTCGGCCAACAAACTTTGTTAGCTTTGCTGTGACCATATAAGGACCCCTTGCTCCAGTCTGGGACAGGCGCAGCACAGATCTGCCTGTAAAAATTCAGCTCAAGAAAAACAACTTTGCCAGTGAGCATTTATCAAACCAACTGACCAGTCTGAACTCTGCGGGTGGCCACTGAGATATGCTGTCATTATGCAAGAATCTGTATACAACATTGCCCATATATACAACAAAAACAAATAACGCTCGTTGTTTGTCTTATTTAGCTGTATTCTTATTGGAGAACTACATTTATGTTCTGTAAAACCTTCATTTATTACTATATAAACAATTCTCAGGAGTCACACATTCATTACACTGTAAAAAATGCTGTTCCACACAATCGATTGGACACTGGATTAGACTCAAAACAATAAAGTTGTCGCAAAAACCCTCAGGAATTGTGTTGCTTTAGCTCATTTTAAATAAGTAGCTTGAACAAACAGCAAGTATAATGTCTTTTAAATGTAATACAGATGTTTATTAAAGCTACATTCGTCCAAAAGCAAATCTTTTATTCTGCCAATAAAAAAGGCTGCTTAAACAAGCCTAAAACGTGGTTTAGTACTCTGTATTGACTGGGTAAGTTGTGTTTAGCTGGTCAGCCAGCTGGCATAGGCAACACTAAATTTACAAAACCCCAGTAAAGATCTTGAGAAAGGGAACCAGCAAAGCTATTCATGCACAATAATGGTAGAAAAAACAGATATTCGTCACTCTCACCAGGTCAAATCTGAATCAAATTAACCTTATGAGTCCATTGAACTTATATTATGTTAAACTGACTTAGAAGAGCTTTTGTAACTTAAAAAATTAAGTTTGAACATGATTAGCGTAGTTTAATAAGTGACAATGACCTAAAAACATATGCTGTCAGGACTATTTTGCAGTGGACCCTAATAAAAGAGACTCAGGAGTCACATATTCATTATTACAAGATGTAAAGCTACATTTAAAGATCTTGAGAAAGTGAACCAGCGAAGCTAATGATGCAAAATAACAACTAAATTCATTATTCGTTACTCTCACTGGATCTCTGCCCACAGGTAGTGTAAACTGGAGTGTTGAATCATAATAAGAGTGAGTCAGGAGTCACACATTCAGTATTATACGATGTAAACTTTGAGTTATCAAAAACCAAATCTATCCTTCTGCCCTGAAAAACTGCCCAAACTGACCTAAAACATGGTTTACTGCTCTGTATAGTCTGTCCAGGCTGTTTTTAATCTGGTCAGCCAGCTGGCATCCCTTTCTAGGCAACACTACATTTCCAAAACTCTATTAAAGATCTTGAGAAAGTGAACTAGTGAAGCTATTCATGCACAATAATGATAAAGAAGACAACAGATATTCGTCACTCTCACCAGGTCAAAGCTGAATCAATTTAACCTTGTGAGTCCATTGAACTTATATTAAACTGACTTAGAACAGCTTGTGTAACTTTTAAAATTAAGTTCGAACATGATTAACTTAGTTTAATAAGTGACAATGACCTAAAACATATGCTGTCAGGACTATTTTGCAGTGGACCCTAATAAAAGAGACTCAGGAGTCACATATTCATTATTAGATGATGTAAACCTACATTTAAAGATCTTGAAAAAGTGAACCAGCAAAGCTATTGATGCACAATAACAACTAAATTCATTATTAGTCACTCTCACTAGATCTCTGCCCACAGGTAGTGTAAACTGGAGTGTTGAATCATAATAAGAGTGAGTCAGGAGTCACACATTCAGTATTATAAGATGTAAACTTAGAGTTATCAAAAAGCAAATCTATCCTTCTGCCCTGAAAAACTGCCCAAACAGACCTAAAACATGGTTTACTGCTCTGTATAGTCTGTCCAGGCTGTTTATTTATCTGGTCAGCCAGCTGGCATCCCTTTCTAGGCAACACTACATTTTTAAAACTCCATTAAAGATCTTGAGAAAGTGAACTAGTGAAGCTATTCATGCACAATAATGATAAAGAAGACAACAGATATTCGTCACTCTCACCAGGTCTCTGTCTACAGCTAGTGTAAACTGGATTATTGTTGAATTATAATAAAAGAGAGTCAGGAGTCACACATTCAGTATTATAAGATGTGAACCTACATTTATCAAAAAGCAAATCTATCATTCTGACATTAAAAAAGCTGCTTAAACGAGTCTAATATGTTGTTTACTGCTCTGTATAGTCTGTGCAGGCTGTTTTTTTTAATCTGGTCAGCCCCACTCAAAACATGATGCTTAGGTGTTTGTTCAAACTACTTATTTAGAAGGATTCTCGAGTTGTTTTTTTGCAACAACTTAATTGTTTTAAGTTCAATCCACTTACATTTCTAAAAACTAATAAGTTAACTTAATTCCTTTATGTTGACTCAACACAGTTCGATTGTGTGCAACCCAGCATTTTTACAGAGCAGCTGGCAACCCCTTCTAGGCAACACAAAATTCCCAAAACCCCAGTAAAGATCTTGAGAAAGTGAACCAGTGAAGCTATTCATGCACAATAAAAAATAAATAAATAAATAAATAAATCCATTATTCGTTGCATATCTAGATCTGTGCCCACAGGTAGTGTAAACTGGATTATTGTTGAACCATAAGAGCAAGTCAGGAGTCACACAATCATTATTATAAGATGTAAACTTACATTTATCAAAAATAAAATCATTCTGCCATAAAAAGCTGCTCACACCAACATGGTTTACTGCTCTGTATAGTCTGTCCTGGCTATTTTCTATCTGGTTAGCCATTTGGCGTCCCTTTCTACATTTCCAAAACTCCATTAAAGATCTTGAGAAAGTGAACCAGTGAAGCTATTCATGCACAATAATAAATAAATAAATTATTCGTCACTCTCACTAGATCTCTGGCCACAGGTAGTTTAACTGTATTGTAGAATCATAAAAAAGAGGTCTCACCTGAAGCAGCTGGATTGGATGTTGACTTTCGTGCGCGCTCTGGCAGAGTCTGAATCCCCACGGCGCGCCGCCGCGCAGCGTCACGCACACAAACTCCCCGGTTCCCATCATCAAGCAAGCAGATCCTCCAGTCTGACAGAAAGCGAGTTTGTGTTCACTGCAGATTCTGGGGCTTTCTTCAGTGGGTGGAAAAGCACAACAGCTGGAGTCCGGCCCTCTTTCCGCGTCATGCTTCAGAGACCATCCTGAGGAGAGAAACTCTGCTCCAACTTAACCAGTGCTTAAAGAAACAACACGAGAAAACGTCCGAAGTACTGAAAAAAGATAACCATATGAAAAAGTAAAGTAGATGCACTTTAGCATTCTTGAAAAAAAGAGTACATATTTTACGAAATGGTTAGGAGAACGTTCTGATTGGATTGATTTGGCTTTCCAAAAATCAAATCAAATCATGACATTATTTATTATCTAGCCTACTTGATTGTATTTAAATAATTAGCCTATGTTTTCAAAATCTAACATCTATGATCAAATAAATACCACAGAAACAGTATCAGTCTGTTTTTGTCAGTCTGCCAGCCCCAGAACGTTCTCTTTAAGGTTCTCATTAAATTGTTACAAAAACCTTCCTACAACGTTGTGAGAACATTCGTTTTTGAGAACCCAAAGAAACCTATGGATAATGCCACCAGTTAATGTTCTTAATTCATTCCCAAAACATAACCAAATGGAAACCATATTTGGGAAAGTTGTACGTGATGTTTGCATATAAATATTATTAATTTATTCATTCATTTATTCATTTTCCTTCTGCTTAGTCCCTTTATTCATCAGAGGTTGCCACATCGGAATGAACTGCTTATCCAGCATATGTTTTACACAGCCGATGCTTTTCCAGCTGCAACCCAGTAGTGGGAAACATCCATACACATTCACTACAGTCAATTTAGTTTATTTAGTTCACCTGTACTGCATGTCTTTGGACTGTGGGGTAATCCGGAGCACCAAGAAACCCACGCCAGCATGGGCAGAACATGCAAACTCCACACAGAAACACCAACAGACACAGTCGGGGCTCGAACCAGTGACTTTAAAAAATTTTTTTTTACTAAAAATCTTGACTGAACCTTTACTAAATTACCCCTTTGGACCTAATCAAATAATTATTTTTTTCCCAAATTAAATTACATTTGATCTGTGATCTAATTAAAAATGTAAATTGTTAACATGGCAAGCTTTAAACATTAATTCTGTAATTACAACTGTCCCAACTCTGTCAACCCAGATTAATCTGCCTATGCTAGGTAAATACAATAGCTTTAATGATTGATACAGTCAACTTTATCAAATTAAATGAGTGTAGCGAACTTAATTCTATTATTTTGAAAAGAGTTTGGAACACATTGTTGAAGGTAATGAGTTAATTGAATACCTCTTTTTCTTTAACTTAAATAAAGTAAGTTCACAGGACTCATATAGATTAGTTTTTTTTTACTCAAATGGTTTGTAGCAATCAGTTTCCTCAAACGGTTTGAGTCACCTTAACTTATTGGGTTTTACAGTACTCAGTTGGTTTGAGTTCTCTTCATTTACTGAGTTTTGCTGTGCTCAAATCGCTTCGTTTACTCAAACGGATTAAGTTCACAG
>CAIGQQ010034334.1:5717281-5728237 GCA_903798035.1 Danio albolineatus
AAACTTTTATTTTGGATGTGATTAATCACGATTAATTTTTGGACAGCCCTAATATATATATATATATATTTTTTTTTTATATATTTAATATAGGCAGAAATTACACTGTAGCCAGATTTCTAAGACAATAAAATCAATTAATTCTAAAGAAGTAAGGAATAATTTAAGAAATTAAAAGTAAGTAGAAGTAAGAAATAAAACTACTTATAAAAATGAAAGTAGAATAATACATAAAATGAAGTTAAAAGTAAAAGTAAGAAATAAATATAAAGTTCTATTAAAATCACTGTAAAATTCAGTAAATAGCATCTCATAGATATTGAAACTACAGTGCATTACCATGTATAATAACGTGTATACTTGTGTTTATTCCAGGTTATCTTTTATCGGTGCCAGACTGGAATGAAAGAGGTGTAACAGTAAGATGAGTCAGCAAGGTTATGTCGCCACCCCTCCATACTCCCAGGCCCAGCCTGGAATGGGGGGATACGCTGCTGGTTTCGGGAACCCCCCACCTCAGTCTCATTATGGGGCCTATGGATCTCCAACACAGGGTTATTTAGCCCCTCCGACAGGTAAAATAAACCTACTTTGGTTGTTTGTTTTTTTACTTGCATGTTTCATCTTGCCCTTATAATATACTGTAGCAATAATAAACTCTCAGCAAAGCCTCAGATGAACAATAACCCATAAGGAAACTGCTTTTCTTTATAGTTTTCCTCATAATACATTTCCTCATGCTATTGAAAGGCTGCTTGATTATGGCAAAAGTCATTATAATGATAATTTAACATGATTAAGATGAGCATTATAACCAGATTAAATCAATTTTTTTCAAAAAAACAACTGTTTTTATTTAATCAAGACAGAACTGTCTGCATTTATCTGAATACCTATGAACATACTGGACTGTTAAAAATGCTTTCTTATTTTTTATGTCTTATTTCTAGTCCAAATATCTGAAATTACAAATTGAGAAACATTTTCTAGACAAGCAAAAAAAAAAAAAAAAACTTCTTGTTTTGAGAAATAATATGCCAGAGATCAAGTTTTTTCCATAATTTGCCAATGGGGTAAGCAATATAATCTTACAGTATATCAAAACTAGAGATTATTATTATAAAAAAAAAAAACAAGATTATTTTGCTCAACCCATTTGGGGTGCAGTTCCACTATATATTTTTTAAATAAATAAAATAAATAAAAAATTCATAATTACTCTAAGCCAAAATTAAAATTTGAGTAATTGCACTAAAGGGGTGTGCATTATTGGCATTGGTATTTTAATTTATTTATTTATTTATTATTTTACATTTTTATGACGTAATAATAATAATAATAATAATAATAATAATAATGTAATATTTTGTCTAGCATAATCTTTGTGCTGGTACGTTGATTGATTATTTTTCATTAATTAATTCATTTTCTTTACGGCTTAGTCCCTTTATTAAACTGGGGTCGCCACAGTGGAATAAACCAACAACTTATCCAGCATCTGTTTTACGCAGCGGATGCCCTTTCAGCTGCAACCCATCGCTGGGAAACATCCATACACACATTAATTCACACTCATACACTACGGACAATTTAGCCTACCCAATTCACCTATACCACATGTCTTTGGACTTGTGGTGGAAACCGGAGCACCTGGAGGAAACCCACGTGACCACGAGGAGAACATGCAAACTCCACACAGAAATCCAGCCGAGGCTCGAACCAGCGACCTTCTTGCTGTGAGGCGAACGTGCTACTCACTACGCCACCGTGGCACCCTTGATTATTTTTATGACTTTTAATTATCAAGTCATTGTATTCTTTTAAACCTTGTTTAGGCTGTCTGCACAAATCCGATTGTTATTATTATTTTTCTGTCTGAATCAGATTTTTATCTGAATATTTTAGATGGTCTGAACAGCAACGAACATTCATTCATTCATTCATTCATTCATTCATTTTCTTTTCGGCTTAATCCCTTCATTAATCGGGGGTCGCCACAGCGGAATTAACTGCCAACTTATCCAGCATATGTTTTACATAGTGGATGCCCTTCCAGCTGCAACCCATCACTGGGAAACAGCAACAAACAAACAAAATGTAAACACATGAAAATCCAATTATTAAAAATCTATTCTGAGTTCAATGCGTTTTTTTGTTATTTGCAAATTGACTTTCTCTGTATTATCAGTTAGCATACATGTATTGTTAAAACAGCAATTACTGTACATGTTATCATAAATGTTAAATATCAGATAGCCTCAGTACTATTGTTTTCATACAGTAGTTGCATATCCTGTAATTTATTTTTGATCTTTCAGGTGTGCTCAAGCCTCCTGCCTCCTCTCCATCTGGGATGCCTCCACCACCCGTATCCAGCCAGTATGGCACTAACATTCAGCAGAACGGTGCCCATCCACACAGGTAAAAATTAATTCACTATAATGAACTCGTCTTGAAAGTTCTTTTACTATATTGTGTCTAATACTTTTTTTGTGCTCCCATCAGTTTCCCTCCTCCAGTTTCTTCATCTCCTTCCATGTCTGCATACGGTCAGCCTCCTCCAAGTGCTTTTCATAGTATGGCACAAGCCCCGCCTCCAGCTCAGCAGCTGACCAATCAAATGAGTGCCATGAATATCGCAGGATATGGTAAGCAGGGTGTCTGTGAGGTATTAAAATGTCCTACATTTCAACAACAAAATTTAGGCATATATAAACAGGGTTCAACTCTAAGGATTTTTTTCTAGTGGTCCGATCGGGCCAGTGGTGTAGATTTTTACTCGCCCTGTCAAAATTGCCATTTAATAGCCATTTCTTAGCCACATATTTTAAATAATGTGTCAAAACTAATATCTGTGAATCTAGATATTACATATTACTAAAATGTTAATAAATATGTAATAAGCAAAACAAAAAGAGCAGTTTGAAAAACGTGCAGGTGTTATATTGCAGTTCTAAATTATTTAACAAAAGGTGGCTGACTTGCCAAACTGATAGCAAACTGTGCAAAACATCACTTGATTTTTTATTCTTTATTTTTTTGTCGTGTTGTACCCACGTAAATGTCTGCTTCCAAGACATTAGAAACAGACGTTTTCTCATAATTTGATGCTGTTGCCGTCTCACCTCTGTTCTGATAACCAGGTTATGGAAAAAAATCATGTGCTCACAACATCCAATCAGATAAGAGAAATCGAAAAAGCAATATGGTGTTTACGGAATCACAGAGAAGGTAGCATTTAAGGGCTTAAAAGCACAAATTTTCTTGATTCTAAGACTCTATTTGCACACAATTTACATAGTCACAGGCCAATTAAATTTTAGTGACAAAGCAGCACTGGCCGGATTGTGCCAGTAATGATCCTGTCTACTGTCCTGAGTGTCTCTCACGCTGGCCCCGGGCCATCGGGCAGTCCTTATTGTTGAGCCCTGATAAATATTGTGTTGTAGATCTTAAATCTTTTTAAAGAGTCTTCATTTTTCTATATGTGAATGTAAAGCTACCCAATTGTGCCACAACTCATCAATTACCAACATTCCAATTCAATAATACTTTTAATAAAACTCTATTTACCAATATGGTTTAATATCTTACTTACAAAAACATTTGTTCGAAAGTTTTCAATGTACGTATTTATAGACCATAAATGGTGAGGACACTGACATTAAGTGTATGATGGTTTCTAAAATCTTGTCAAATACTTTTTTAAAGAAAATTCATGTTCAAAAAAAGGTGTATGTATACAATTAGGGTTTGCTTGTTTTGATGTGGCTAAGAAATAACCAATTTGGGCAAGTAAAAACTATTTCTTCTGGCCAAACCGGGCCATTAGAAAAAATCCTTAGTTGTTAATCCCTTTGTTTCAGAACCTGGCGGTGTTTGTCTCCTTAGCATGGTTCATTTGGTCATATGTGAATCCTGCAATTGCGCTCTGGTCTGTGCCAAAACAATCCGTCAGGTGGTCTCGGCTTGGTTGAAACAAATTTGGGAGCGGATCGATTGTAGTGAGAAAGCAGTACAATTCAACGAACCAATGAACCAGGCTATATCACAGTGTATTTTGGTTATGTAATAGGCGTAAATTGCTATATTTAGGCATTAAATTCACAGAAATATTGAGCTACCCGGTTAGTAGATGGGAGACCACATGGGAAAACTAGGTTGCTGCCAGAAGTGGTGTTAGTGAGGCCAACAAGGGGCGCTCAACCTGCGGTCTGTGTGGGTCCTAACGCCCCGGTAAAGTGAAGGGGACTCTATACTGCACAGTGAGTGCCATCTTTTGGATGACGTTAAACCGAGGTCCTGACTCTCTGTTGTCATTAAATCCCAGGATGTTCTTCGAAAAAAAGAGTAGTGATTTAATCCCGGCATCCTGACCGGATGTGCCCACTGGCCCTGTCCATCATGGCCTCCTAACCAACCCCATATCATGATTGGCTTCGCCGCCCACCCCCGCGCCCCCCCCCCCCCCCCCCCCCCCCCCCCCCCCCCCCCCCCCCCCCCCCCCGGCCCCCCCCCCCCCCCCCCCCCCCCCCCCCCCCCCCACACACCCTCATTGTGTAAAGCGCTTTAAGTGTCTATAAAAGTGCTATATAAAAAAAAGGAATTATTATTATAAGGAA
Source organism: Danio albolineatus (assembly GCA_903798035.1). NCBI lineage: Eukaryota > Metazoa > Chordata > Actinopteri > Cypriniformes > Danionidae > Danio > Danio albolineatus. The sequence continues at coordinate 5,721,904 of CAIGQQ010034334.1, forward strand.
TTATATGAAGAGAGCATTATGAGTAGGGTAGGATGTCATTCCTATAGTTTGCGTTTCATATCGAATGCCCTATGAAAGTAAAAGCATGCTGACTAACAACAAGAGCTGTTTATTCGTATCCGAACTGCAGTCTCGGTTTATCTGTTATTTCTCTTTATAATGTAAAGCCTGCAATGCATAATTCTAGTCAACGGCTATATATGAGAAAGTCTTACCTCTGATTTATATTTGCTGATGACGTCTGAGTGTCACCGTTTAGCTTTTATCCTATTCACAATCATTTGAAAAAGTCTTATATTTGACTTGGGTAACCCTGGGTAGGTTAAGTAGGATGGCATTTTTTGTATTCTTTTAAAGCAAATCAACCCATTTTATGCCCTTGCTTTTTGATTTTTTTTTTTTTTAGGTCAAAGGCCTGTGCAGTCTCCGTCAAACTCAGCACCACCACACTTTCAAACTTCACCACCTCCACCTGTGATGGGACATCCGCCTCTTTCTCCACCAGGACAGCAGCCGTCTCCTTTAGGATCTCCTCAACCAATGGCCACAATGGGATCTATGCCAGCTCCACCAATGGGAATGTCTGGCCCGCCTGGACCAGTAGTCCACCAGCCACAACATGGACCACAAGGATATCCACAGCAACCAGGTAAAAATTGAGATTTTTTTTCTTTTTTGTGGTAGTGAAAAGGAAATTATTTTAAGTGTTTGCAATTTAAAAGTAAAGCTTTTTTTTATGTTGATATACCTTTTTCGATTTTTAAAACCTTTTATTGTCCTGTTTATAATGATAATTAAATGCTTATAATGACTAATAAAACTTTTAAAAGCTTTTTTTTTTAAACTATCTCATGATCGCTTTTTCTATTTGATTGAAAATATATTAAACATTAAATGTGAAATATTGTAACAATTTAAAAGAACTGTTTACTTTTAGATTATACTGTATTTTAAAATACATTTCATTTCTGGTAGCTGAAAATTTAACATCTTTACTCACAAAATAGAATATGATATAGAATTTAAATGATAATTCATGTAAATATTCCCAATAATTATATGACCACCGATATTTCATGCATCCCTAAACTAATTTTGCTATCAGACAGATAACAATAATATTAAAAATAGCATTAATCAGCCAAAATTGACATAGCAGCTATTATTTCATGCTTTTCTAAACTAATTTAGTTATCGGACCGATAAGAAAAATCTTAAAAAATAGCATCATTGTCTGATATTGATATGACTGACAATATTTCATGCATCCCCAAGCTAATTTTGTTATCAGACCAATAACAATGATATAAACAAACAGCATTTATTGGCTAATATTGACATGACAATATATCATTCATCCCTAAACTAATTTTTTTATCAGACCAATAGCAATAACATTAAAAATAGTATTTATCGGCCGATATTGAAATGGCCACCGATATTTCATGCATCCCTAAACTAGTTTTGTTATCCGACTGATACTGATAATATACACAAAAAGAATTTATCGGCCAATATTTATATGGCAATAAATCATGCATCACTGGACTAATTTTGTTAACAGTCAAATAACATTAATTTTAAAAATAGCATTTATCGTCTGATATTGATTTGACTGACGATATTTCATGCATCCCTAAACTAATTTTGTTATCAGACAAACAACGTTAATTTAAAAAATAGCATTTATCTGCCGATATTGATATGGTCACCGATATTTCATGCATCCCTAAATAAATTTTGTTATTATACAAATAACATTTATTTAAATAATAGCATTTATCAGCCGATATTGAAATGACCGATGATATAATTTTGTTATCTGACTGATAATGAAAATATTAAAAATAGCATTAACAGCCAATATTGAAATGACGGTCGATGTTTCATAAATCCCCCCCCAAGAATTTTTGTTGTCAGACCGATAACGATAATGTAAAAAAATAGCATTTATCAGATGATATTAATATGGCCGCCAATATTTCATACATTCCTAAACTAATTTTGTTATCAGACCAATAACAATAATATTTAAAATAGCATTTATCGGCCGATATTAATGTGGCCACCGATATTTCATGCACCCCTAAACTAATTTTGTTATCATGCAATAATCATGCATCCCTAAAATAATTTTGTTGTCAGACCAAATATGATAATATAAAAAATAGCATTTATCGGATGATATTGATATGGCCGCCAATATTTCATGCATCACTAAACTAAGCCCAAAGCAATACAGCAGAATTGTCTCAACCAATGGTGTAAATTTGCATCTGGATTGTCTGTATTTGCTAAAGCTTAATGTCTTCACTGCTGTTTGTTAATGCTGAAATTACACACTTCACCTCTACCCTCAAAACAGTGACAATCTTTAATAACCGTTATTTTTGCCTGCGATCTAAAGGGAGCCCGATGGCTGGCCCGTATGGTGCACAAATGGCAGGACCACAGATGGCAGGACCACAAACAGGTGCTTTCCCAGGAGGCTTTCCTGGAGGACCAGCACAAATGGCAGGCCCTCCACAGAAGAAGCTGGACCCGGACTCTATTCCAAGCACGGTAATGCCTCGTTATGGTTGTATCATTATAAAATATTATGAACTTGTGCACACTTCAGAAATGTCTAAGTATATGACATTTTAATATATTATATTTATATATTTGTTCTTTACTTTGCTCTATTTATTTCTATTTTTTTCTATTGATCCTTTTTTTTTTTAGTATTTTACCTGATATTTTAATCCTTGTTTGTTTGTGAAGCGCTTTGAGTTGCATGTATGTAGGAAAGGTGCTATACAAATAAAAACGTATTATTATATTTCAGACGCAAATGATTGAGGATGACCAGGCTAAAAGAGGAGGTCAGGTGTACGTCACAAACATCAGAGGTCAGGTGCCACCTCTGGTCACCACAAATTTCACTGTACAGGATCAAGGTGAGCTTGGGAACTGGCTTTGCACTTGATACTCTTAGGCTCGGTTTCACAAACAGGGCTTAGCTTAGGCCAGGACTAGACCTTAGTTAATTTAGGCTGTTTTAGCCACATTTATAAAAACGGTCATAGAAAAATACATACAAAACGCATAACTGGTATATGTTGTCTGTGAAATAGTATTAAAGTGCTGAATGTAATAATAATAATAATAATAATAATAATATAAGTTCTCCTGGAGACAAAAAATTAAATGGAGTGTGATGAAGCACAAGCTTATTAACAAAAAAAGGAACATGCATTATAAATGAAGCTTACAATAAATACAGTTACTTTAAATGGATATCTTTTGGACCCACCTATTTAGGACTTAATTATTGTATATGAATAATAATAATAATAATAATAATAATAATAATAATAATAATAATATATGTTCTCCTGGAGACAAAAAATGACACTGACATATTTTAAAACCTTCTTACTGCAAGTTATTTTCAGTTGAGACAGCTCAAACATTCAATTTAATCCATGACTAGCCTTAAACCTTGTTTGTGGAACCGGGGGTTAATCTTACTACAGTTGAAGTCAAAATTATTAGAAGTTTTTTTTTCTTGTTTAAATATTTCCCAAATGCTGTTAAACAGAGCTTTTTTTGGATAAAGTCTTATTTGTTTAATTTTGGCTAGAATAAAAGCAGTTTTAATTTTTTTAAAGCTATTTTAAGGTCAATATTATTAGCCCTCTTAAGGTTGTCATTGGCCCTTTTTGATTGTCTACAGAACATTATCATTATACAATAACTTGCCTAATTACCTTAACTTAATGTAATTAACCTAGTTAGGTCTTTAAATGTCACTTTAAGCTGAATACTAGTATCTTAAAAAATATCTAGTCAAATATTATGTGCTGTCATCATAACTAAGATTAAAGAAATCAGTTATTAGAAATGAGTTATTAAAACTATTATATTTAGAAATGAGTTGAAAATAAAAACTTCTTTCCGTTAAAAATAAATTGGGGAAAAATATACAGGGGGCTAATAATTCTGACTTTAACTGTACAGTGTCTTTTTAATGTTGTACATTTTAACTTAATTTTTATTTTTGTTTTAAGGGAATGCCAGCCCGAGGTTCATGCGATGCACAACATATTCTTTCCCTTGCACTGCTGACCTTGCAAAGCAGTGCAAAGTGCCTTTGGCAGCCATTATCAAACCCTTCGCCACTGTGCCCAAAAATGAGGTATGTGGGATTTAAAAGGAATTCCAATTTTTCCCCCTTTCATCATGTTTAGATTTATTAATTTCTTAGATATGCTTTGTTAATGAGGAATATTACAACATGAGTGAATGCATAAGTTTTATATATTGTAAAAACATTGTTAGTTGTGTGATGTATGGAAAAATTATACTTCAAAAGAAACACTCAAGTGCTTTAACTTATCCTAATGTTTCCAGACAAGTAAAAAAAAAAAATATTTTTTATTTTATTTATTTATTTTGAACATAAGCATCATGCACAAAACAATTCTTTAACCAAAAAAATTTCAACATGGTCGAAATGGAGCGGGATGAAGCACAAGCTTATTAACAAATAAATGAACATGTATTATAAATTAAACTTACATTAAATACAGTTAGTTTCATTAGATATCTTTTGAACCCACCTATTTAGGACTTAATTATTGTATATGTTGTTTGAAGTAGTATTAAAGTGCTGAATGTAATGATAGTAATATAATAATAATAATAATAATATATTTTTTCTAATTTCCACTGCTGCATGTATGTCACACATTTAAATATATTTGTAATTATACATTTGTAATGATAAAGTTGCAATTTAGGGCACATTTTAAGGCTGTAGTAAATATGAAACATGAAGGTGTAGTTTCTCTGAGACACTTTTAATGTCTCAGAGACACTTTTACAACCTAATGAAGTAGCTTTTAATCTTATTAATAATACATCCTGTTCTTTATAATAAGTCTGCACTTCTGTACGTTTATATTTTAAGTGCAAAAAATTATTTGGCTTTCAAAAAATTATTTGGCTTTTTCGCTTTTTAAAATTAAAAATATGATTGCTTTTCTCATTGTTAATTCTGGTTTTTGAATGTTAGTATAGACAATTAACCAATCAACCAACCAATCAATCAGCCAGAGCTTAAAACCCAATGAACCTTTAGTGATATGCAAGTAATGATAGGCTGGAGATATCACTGCTCTTTTTTTTAGATAACAAATAATGTTAATGACCATTGACTTCACTGTTGTGGTTGGAAAATAGCACTTTTGGAATCCGTTCAAGGTCTAATTCATGTGTGTTCCCTCAGTTTATCATGTCAGTAGTTAAACGCAGTGGTTTTGATGACTTGTTTAACTGTAGAATATTTTATTGGCTTACGGTTTTGCTTCAAAGCCTTTTTAGTAAATGTTAGTTTTGTCCTAGAGGACTAATTACTTTGTTCAGTCTCCAGGGAAGATGTTTGGGGATTTTTTTTGTACTTTATGACATACTGCAAGACGTATTTGTTAGATCTGTGTCAAAAATTAATGTATTCATAATCCCTGTCTGATTTCAACTTATTAAAAAACAACAACAACATAAATTCACCTGACTATAATGACAAACCAAGAGTTGTGTTATAGCTACAGCTCAAAAGTTTACGATTGGCAGGATTCTTTCTTTTTAAGTATTTAAGTAATTTTTTTTTTAAATATCTTACAATCACAGGGGCTTCATTTATTTAAAAAAATACAGCAAAAATGCTGTCACTTGACACATGGATACTTGTAAATTATTATTTTGGATGGATGGATGGATAAGATGAATAGCATGGATGGATAAATAAAGTGGATGGATGGTTGGGTAAATAAAATGGATAGATGGATTTATGGATGGATGAATTAGATGGATAAGATAGATAGAGCTTTTCAGCAATTGGATGGATGGATGGATAGATAAAAATAGATGGATGGAAGGATGAATGGATGGATAAATAAAATAGATAGACGGATGGATGTATTAGTTAGATAAGATGGGAGCTTTCAGCGATTGGATGGATAGATAAATTAAATATATGGATGGAAGATTGGATGTATGGATAAATAAAATGGATGAATGGATGGATAAATAAGATAGACGGATGGATAGATTAGATAGATGGATAAGATAGATGGAGCTTTCAGAGATTGGATGGATGAGATGGATGGATGGATGAATGGATAGATAGATAGATAAATAAAATAGATGGATGGATGGATAAATAAAATGGTTGGATGGATAGATGGATGGATGGATGTATGGATAAATAAAATGGTTGGTTGGATGGATGGATGGATGGATGGATGGATGGATGGATGGATAAATAAAATGGTTGGATGGTTGGATAGAT
>CAIGQQ010034334.1:5728247-5744114 GCA_903798035.1 Danio albolineatus
GGATAGATAGATAAATAAAATGGATGGATGGATGGATAAATAAAATGATTGGATAGATAAATAAAATAGATAGACGGCAGGATGGATTAGATAGAAGGATAAGAGATAAATGGAGCTTTCAGCAATTTGATGACAAGTTGGATGGATGGATTGATGGACGGATGTATAGAGGGATAGATAGATGGATGAATTAGATGGATAAGTTAGATCAGGGATGTCAAACTCAATTCCTGGAGGCCCGCAGCCCTGCACAGTTTAGTTCCAACCCTAATTAAACACACCTGATCAAACTAATTGAGTCCTTCAAGCTTGTTTGAAACCTACCATAAGTGTGTTGAAGCAGGGTTGGAATTAAACTGTGCAGGGCTGCGGCCCTCCAGGAATTGAGTTTGACATCCCTGAGTTAGATAGATGGAGCCTTCAACAATTGCATGGATGGATAAATATTGGATGGATAAATATGGATGGATAAATAAATAAAGTGGATGGATGGATTAATGGATGGATAAATAAGATATATAGATGGATGGATAGATTAGATAGATAAATAAGATAGATAGATGGAGCTTTCAGCAAATGGATGGATGAGATGAATGGATGGATAGATAGATAAATAAACTAGATGGATGGAAAAAATAGATGGCAGGATGGAATAGATAAAAGGATAAGAGAAATAGATCTGGCTTTCAGTGATTGGATGGCTGGATAGGATGGATAAAATGGATAGAAAAGATAGATAGGATGGATAAATAAAATAGATAAATGGATATGATAGATTAATGAATTAGATAAATGGGTAGGATGGATGGAAAGAAAGAAATTAAATTGTGCTGATGCCAGACTGGAATGTTATTGTTTGTGTAACTACATGCAGTCTAAACATCTTGCAAACTGTAAATGTTAAATGTATTGTCAATGTTTCAGTAAAGATATCAGGGCTTTGTTTAGTTTCTTTCTCACCATCCTCTGCTTGTCCTCTGTAGACTCCTCTGTACATTGTAAATCATGGAGAGACTGGACCAATCCGCTGCAACCGCTGCAAGGCCTACATGTGTCCCTACATGCAGTTCATTGACGGAGGACGCCGCTTCCAGTGCAGCTTCTGCAGCTGCGTTAATGAAGGTCAGCTCAACCCTCAGACTACTGATTTTGGAGAACTTCAGTCTTGCATATTACAGGGTGTAAACCAAGGGTGTAGATTTGCTCTTGACATTGATGGAGACCTAAAAATGCAGCAGTCACCTTTCCAATCACTCTTTTTCACTTTTAAAAACAAGAATAAACATAATACACTTTTAATAAATCAAGTGTCACAATACAAAATTTGACTGATTTCAATGTGAATTTGGGTTTTGGTAGGAAAGAGTGCAGATGGCTGGAAAGGGAGCATGATTTGGTGAATTTTTTTTAATCTCGATTATTGTAGCTTCATGATCGTTGGAGGCTGAATTTGAAACTGAGTTTTATTTAAGTGCACAGTCATTTACCATCATTAGGATGAATTCATTCAGTCATTCAGTAGTGAACGTGGATGTTTTTAGAAATGTATCCCCAGGAAGAAGTTTAAGTTATTGAAAATTCCTCTTTAATGTATATTTCTGTATTTATTTTCGTCTTATGTTTTATTGAATAGTGAAGTAGTTATTATGAAATATGTTGTTATCTTAAATAATCTTGCCGTGAAATAGCCATAAGTTTATGTTCTCCAAAATAAGATTTAACAGGACTGCAGTGGCAGAATCCTGACACTTCCAATCTGTTAAAGGTCTTGTGCCTGAACAGGATTATAGAATTTGTGCCTGAATTAAATAAAGTCTTGGAAAAGTCATGGAATTTTAGTAGTAAAAATTTATGAACTCTTGACTTGCACTTTTCTTTGTAAAAACGTCCACCTATTTTTGCCACCATCCTCACCTGGCTAGTCACCCACATTACACCTGACTATTGCACAATGAGCCTTGCACAAAACTGGAAAATATCTGACTGCTTTTGCTTTTTATATGTGGAAAATGAATCCCGCATTGCAAAAAAAACTGCTTGGGTTCTTTTCCTCATTCAGGAAATGCAGAAATCTACAGCCAATCACGTTGTCCATATGTGTATGAGTAAGTTAGACTCAAAAAGAAAATGTTTTTTAACCCTTCCTGCACATCTAGATTAATGAGAGTTGATGGAGCATTTTATGAGGTGATTAAATAGTGGTGGGGACAGTTCAGCAATCAGTGGATATTTCTGGGGACATGTTGATGACATTGATGCTAATTCTACACCATTGGTGTAAACTGTGTTTCCTGTAAACATACAGTATAGATTTATCTGTGTGGACGCAATCAAACATTAGCTGACTAAAAGAGTTTGTTTCCCCTCTGATTTAGTTCCAGTGCATTATTTCCAGCATCTGGACCATATGGGGAGAAGAATGGATCTGTACGAGAGGCCAGAACTGTCTTTGGGCTCGTATGAGTTTGCAGCCACTTTGGATTATTGCAAGGTAACCGCATTCAGAACATCTATGATTTTCATGCTTTTTTTTTTTTTTTTTTTGTCCTTTTGTCCTTGTCCTTGTCCTTTGTCCTTGCTGTTTGATGAGCATGAAAGCAATTTCTACAATTAAAAAGCACCAACTCAGTGTGTTATTCGGTAACACTTTATTTTGATGGTCCATTTGAGTATTAGTAGACTGTCTGCTTAATATCTATTGTAACAGACATTCAACTGACTATAAAAAACTTTGCAGGTACATGTCAACTTACACCAACCCTACCCCTAACCCCAGTCTACTTATAATCTAATAAGAATTAGTTGGCATGTAGATGCAATGTAACTTAAATTCAACAAACGGACCATCAAAATAAAGTATGACCTGTTATTCTATCATTAGCCACATTCACATGTACACCTTTATATCATACTGATTCCTTAGTCTGAACATTCTTTGGTTTAAATAAATGATTAGCATTTATTAGCTTCTTATATAGGGTTAACAGATCATGTTTGATTTAAGCAGTACTTCTTTACCAACAGAATTCCCTTTAGAAGTATAGTGATAAACAAGTATGTAGTGTAGATTATTAGGTACTGTGTGTTTTGTCCAAACGGGGTCGACTTGCCCCAGGAAACAGCTGAGAAAGGTTTCGTTCTTGGCAGTCACATTGCATATTTTATTCGTCCATATTCCCATATTCAATACAATCCTCAGAATGAACATGCAATCTCTTGAAAATAAGGAAAACAGTCTTTAATATAATATAACACAGTTTTTTCAATGTTTTGTTGTCATTGTTCATGTTTAATTGTCATCTGAAGAAAAACTTTCGTTTGCACATCATTTGACCTCTTTCTAATAGGAATGTACTGAAATTTCAGTATTCAGTACCAATACCTGTGAAAATACACATTACTCTGTACCAGTTACAGAAAAACACAGTAATTGAACAATACACTTTTTTATTAATACATTTAAATAACATTTAAATGGTTTAAGTGATAATCAAGGTCATTGGTAACACTTTACAATAAGGTTCAGTTGTTAATGCATTTACTAACATGAACTAATCATGAACAACACTTGTACATCAGTTATTAATCATAATTGAACATTTACTAATGCATTATTAACATTCATGCTTGTTAACTTTAGTTAATGCACCGTGAGTAAACATGAACTAACAATGAACAGCTGTATTTTCATTAACTAGCGTTAACTAACATGAACAAATACTGTAGGAAATGTATTGTTCATTGTTTATGTTAGTAAATGCATTAACATTAACTAATGAACCTTATTGTAAAGTGTGACTGAGTAATCTCTTAAATTATATTTTTAAACACGACTTAATTGCAATAAAAAATATTATACACATCAACCAAAATTTTATAGAGAAATAGGGAGTATAAATTGGATTTAAGTTGTCAAAGTTCTTTATCAGAAGAAGATAAATGATACAACTCTGAATATAAGTAGCTATATACTACAGTTATATTTTCCTTATAAACAATCTTGACCTATAGAGTACTTCTATGGTCCGATAAGCCGAGACGAATCTATTTAATATGAATCTACATCTTTCATTTAGCTGAAATACAGTTTTTTTTGTTTTGATTTTTATTTATTATGATAACAAAGCCTTTTACTTCAAGTGTTCCGTGTAAATCATCCCATCTTACAAAAATGTGTCGGCGTGTTTTGGCAGGGCTCACATTAACCAGCACAGAGTAGCCTACGTCTGAACATTTTAGTTCAGCAGTACTTCCATATATGTGTGTCTGCATTTTCTCATATGAAGAGAGCGCAACTGTGCAGCTTTCCCATATTGCATCTAGACTGGGCTGACCGGGTCTTTATTACTACCTGTATTTAAAGTCCGTGTGAAATCAAAATTTACAATGGTTATTTTGCGAAGCCTCATTCTTATACTTAAGGTGAATAAGTAATCTGTTAAAGTTAGTCCACTGAAGAATGTGTTTGTTTTGGTCATCTTCAATGAAAGTCTGACAATTTGCTTCTGTGTTTGGATTGTTGGTCCTTCTGTTGACGTCAATCTGAGGGCTTCCATAGCAATTGTATATTAATACAGTAAAGACTAGAATGGATATGCGGCCAGCCGGAAATGCGATATGCACATTAATATAGCGACATTTTTTCTATGACACTGTATAACAATAATTAATATTTTTACAGTACTGTGACGGTTAGGTTTAGGGTTGGGATGGGGGGTAGGCATTAAAAAATACAATCTATTAGGTAATTTAATAGATAACATAAATAATTCTCGTGCCACGGTGGCGCAGTGAGTAGCACATTCGCCTCACAGCATGAAGGTCGCTGGTTCGAGCCCCGGTTGGGTCAGTTGGCATTTCTGTGTGGAGTTTGCATCTTCTCCCTGTGGTTGCGTGGGTTTCCTCCGGGTGCTCCGGTTTCCCCCACAAGTTCAAAGACGTGGTATAGGGGAATTGGGTAGGCTAAATTGTCCGTAGTGTATGAGTGTGAATGCATGTGTATGGATGTTTCCCAGATATGGGTTGCGGCAGATGAACTGTCTTCTGGCTAAACAACTTTGTAATACTGCCTGTGTAACTTTGAAATGTTTTATTTTTTCAATCAAGATGATTTAGGCATTTATACACAACTACAAAGTTTCCCGATATTTACTGATGCTCATGAAGGATAACATGAGGAACTGATTGTGTAAAGTTTGGAAACTTCTGATGCATTGTGAAAGTCCTTCTCACGGTTCAGAGTGAAGAGTTTATAATCTCAAATTAACTTGATTCCAGTTCAGTTATTAGACTTTCCAAAAGACCCTTGACACATTTTTGGCCCCAGTCCGTGTCTGGGTTCCTCATCTCAGCCTGACACCGTAATCTGCTATCTGAGCTCATGTTATTCTCAGATTTTTATTAATATTTGACGATCGACCCCTGCAGTGCTTAATAAAATCATCCCAGCTGATCTGTACTGCATACTGTTCACTGTTTACCTTCATCCTTCTGCTTAGTGTTGTGTTATTGCGCTTTATTACACTGTTGTCTAGAATACTTGCTTCTGATTGGTCAGTGGCAACATTATGTTATTCCCAGTATGTTATTCCCAGATAACAACCGCTATATAATCTGGAATCTTCCAATCACCTTAAACGTCACTGAAAAAGCTCACATCCATATACTTGCATTCATATTCATATGTAGCTTCTTGTTTGTTACGCCACAGCCAGTGACTGTTTGGTTTCATCTTGTTAAAGAATAATACGTAGGTTAATTTAAGCTTTATTCAAATGGTTTTGTCTCTGTCTGCTTTATTATTTTTTTAAATATTTTTTTTGACTGTTTGGTGCCATCTTGTGATTGAATAATATGCAGGTTAGTGTATGCTCCATCAGCTTCACTCAGCCGGTTAAGTTTCTGTTAGCTTTGCGTTTTTGACTCTTTGGCGCCATCTTGTGATTGAGTAATGTGCAGGTTAGTGTATACTTCATCAGCTTCACTCAGCCTGTTAAGTTTCTGTTAGCTTTGCGCTTTTTGTCTGTTTGGCGCCATATTGTGACTGAGTAATATGCAGGTTAGTGTATGGTCCATCAGCTCCACTCAGTTAGTTTAGTTTCTGTCAGCTTTATATTTTGGACTGTGTGGCACAATCTTGTGACTAAATGCCCAGGTTAGTGTATGCTTCATCAGCTCCACTCAGCCACTTTAATTCTGTCAGCTTTGTGTTTTTGACTGTTTGGCGCCACCTTGTGACTAAATACCCTGGTTTAGTGTATATTAAATCAACTCTCCTCGATCAGTTTCGTTTTTGCCAGTTAGTGTAGACTCCATCAGCTCTTGTTTATTTTCAGCCAGCTTCGTGTTTAATTAAATAATTAATTAATTATTAGGGCTCAGAACAGAATTTTGTGTTTAATTTTTATGTTTTGTGGCAAGTAGCTGTGTAATAAATAGGATAAAGTACATTCAGGACAGTTGTTTTTGCAGCATAAAGTCCTTTAGTCTTATACAACAGTGCTTTTCTTCATTTCATTTCTTTATTCTGCAATAACAACCACCTGACTATACTTCATCCCTGACTTTTAATGTGTTCAAATTGGTATTTCTTTACATAAAAAGCTTTTTTCGTGCATATAATGTGCTTTCACATATTTGCAGGCTTTATATGTATTCTCTACCACATTATATGACTCGAGTGTTTATGAAATCTTTAAAAACAAGCACACTTAGAAGTTCATGAACTAACATGAGTCGTTCTGTGATCTTTTTTTTTGTCTTGAAGAATAATAAGCCTCCTAATCCTCCTGCCTACATCTTCATGATCGATGTCTCTTACAACAACATAAAAAGTGGACTTGTCAGACTAATATGCGAGGAGCTGAAGACACTGCTTGACCGACTTCCAAAGTAAGTTCAGATATGTTGCTTGCTGTCTGTATTTGAAGAAAGCGAGGTGGAGAAGAATGATAAATCATTATTGTTTTTGTGTAATAACTCTTGCTCTTGTATTGGATTTTTTATTGGATTATTCAACATCATGATTGTCGTCATTTTAAAAAGCATATGTTTTCTATAAATTTGTGAATTTAAGGGCGACATGCTGGCTCAGTGGTTAGCACTGTCGCCTCACAGCAAGAAGGTTGCTAGTTCGAGTCCCGGTTGGGCCAGTTGTCAATTCTGTGTGGAGTTTGCATGTTTTCCTCGTGTTGGTGTGGGTTTCCTCTGGGTGCTCCGGTTTCCCCCACAGTCCAAACACATGCGCTATAGGTGAATTGAATAAACTAAATTAGCCTTAGTGTATCAGTGTGAATCAGTGTGTATGGATGTTTCCCAGTACTGGCTTGCAGCAGGAAGGTCATCCGCTGTGTAAAACACGCTGGATAAGTTGGCGGTTCATTTAGCTTTGGCGACCCCTGATGAATAAAGGGACTAAACCAAAGAAAAATGAATGAGTGAATGTTAATGAATGTAAGCTGATTGACTGATAGCCGTTCTGTCATATAATTTTTTTAATGATTTTAATTTTTTTATTTATTTATTAAACAAATTTTTATTCATTAAAATGTTAATTCATTGAGTTTTTACGAAAGTTCATAATAATACATGCACCTTATATATATTTTTTTTCATATCTATACCTCTTATATACTTTTTAAATATCATGATCCTGTCTGAAGATGTGTGTATAGTTTAAACAGTAAGCCTTCCTTGTGCAGCACTTATGTTATTAATAAAAAACAAAAAAAAAAGAGGAAATTGCAGTAATTTGAGCACTATCATACTGAACCCAGAAGAAAATGACTGCACAGATTTTCTGTGGAAAAAAAAACATTGAGGCATGTCAATTCACACTCTTAAATTGTAAAAATATTAGAAATATTGTTTCAATATCAAAGATCCTTTTGATTTAGTTAATAAAATGTAATTAAAACATGAAAAAGTTATTTAGAAAAAAATAAACAATTCCGCGTATAAAATAAATAAATATATAAATATATTTTCATCATTCTTTTTTCATTAATATATATATTTATTTTATTGATTTTTCATTTTATTGATTTTTTCATTTATTTGTTTATTATTCGTTTATTTAATTTTTTTATATATATTTTATTGATTTCATTTATTTATTTATTTATTCATTCATTTATTCATTTAATTTATTATTTAATGTTATTCATTCATTTTCTTGTCGGCTTAGTCCCTTTATTAATCTGGTGTTGCCACAGCGGAATGAACTGAACGGATACCCTTCTAGCTGCAACCCATCTCTGGGAAACATCCAGAAACACTCATACACTACGGACAATTTAACTTACCCAATTCACCTGTACCACATGTGTTTGGACTTGTGGGGGAAACTGGAGCACCCGGAGGAAACCCACGCAACCACATGCAAACTCCACACAGAAATGCCAACTGACCCAGCCGGGGCTCGAACCAGTGACCTTCTTGCTGTGAGGCAAACGTGCAACCCACTACCCCACCGTGGCGCCTATTTAATTTTAAATATATTTATAACTTATTGATTGCACATCATTTTGATCTATTAGAATTTAATATAAACAATAAAAAGCAAACTATGACAAATGACAGAAAACAAGAATTGAGCAGAAAGTAAACAAAAACAAACATTATATCAGTTTTGCATGTGCATCTGCTGTTTTTATGCTGTCCAGTGGACTTAAAGTTAGCAAAGGGAGTAGATCATCACCTCAGTATTTGAATGTTTGGACAGCACAAAGTTTAAAGCTCCAGGTTTTACTCTAGATATATTTAGAGCTGCTTTCATCCCTCATCCCACACACTGACACCCAGCTCCAGGTGTTTTATTCTGGGAGGATCTGCTTTCTCCCGAACACCGGTTCATCTCAGCTACTATCAGCCTGGAATGTGAACGAATCCAGCTGAAAAGAAAGAGCCCAGATGCCCTGCCAAATATGGTAACGGGAGAACAAGCGAGGAGGGGAAAAAAAAAAGCACAATTCCAATATCTCACCATTTGAAAATGTCTGCCTGAAGGAAGTCGGGAGGTTGAACAACTTCAGTCCTGCAACGCTTTCCAAGTGTTTAAGCGTTTGGTGGTGCACATGGCTCCAATTATAGCATGCATTTGGGTGACGGCCAACCCAAAGGTGAGCTTTTGTTCACCTCTGAGGAATGTCTATACGGTCTAGACCTATGTCGATATTCAGTAATGCAATATGACTTGATAATGAACATGCATGATATTGTTATAGTGTGCACTTTAACGTATAGTTTTATGTTTATTTACGGTTGTGAATTGTATTATGGGACCTTGATCTCTGCTCTGTCGATTTTTTTTTTTAATTGATTTTTATTTTTTATTTTTATTTTTATTTTTATATTGAAAATTCCACTCTACAGTTTTAACAAAGTGACTTTTATTGACATTTTAATTGTTTGAAATAGTATAATGTGTAAGAAATAATATATATATAGAGAGAGAGAGAGAAAACCAACCCAGACAATATATAACTTTAAACTATTACAAATGTTAATAAAAGTCACTTTTTTCTAACTTTTTTTAGGTTAAAAGTTGCTGGAAACTAATATAAAAAATAAAAACCTGAATAAAATAATGAAAAACTGCTAATTTAAAGGTGCAGTATGTAAATTTGACACCCAGTGGTTGAACAAGGTATTGCACTCGTGGATTAAAACAAACACAAGTGCAGGTTGCCAGATTGAGCACAGGAGCGAGTGATTTTTAACTGTGTGCTTAATAATAATAATAATAATTATAATAATAATAGTAATAGCAATAATAATAATTATTATTATTATTGCTATTATTAATTATAAAGGAATATTCTCTATATAAGAAGGAGTTTTTGTCCTAACTAACACCTCAGATTGATTCGAGGTGATTCAAACATCACGTGGCCGCGATGCTTTCTTTTTTGTTTAGATTACTTTTGAAAACACTATCGGATGGGTTTAGGGATTGGGGTGAGCGGGTCAGTCGGTCATTTAGGCAGTCGACAGCAAGCTGGTCTGGTTGGCTGAAATGTATACTGCGCCCTCTGGTGGATTTATGTGAGAATAGAACATGCAAAAGAAATTTGAGATCATCAAAAAGTGTACACGGCGCCCTCTGGTGGATTTACGTGAGAAGAGGACATTCGGGAGGAATTTGAGATCATCAAAAAGCCTACACAGCGCCCTCTGGTGGATTTACGTCAGAAGAGGACATTCGGGAGAAATTTGAGATCATCAAAAAGTGTACACAGCGCCCTCTGGTGGTTTTACGTGAGAAGAGGACATGCAAGAGAAATTTGAGATATTAACAAAAGTGTACACAGCGCCCTCTGGCTGTTTTACGTGAGAAGAGGACATTCGAGAGAAATTTGAGATCTTAAAAAAAGTGTACACAGCGCCCTCTGGTGGATTTACGTCAGAAGAGGACATTCCACAGAAATTTGAGATCATCAAAAAGTGTACACAGCGCTCTCTGGTGGATTTACGTGAGAAGAGGATGCGCGAGAGAAATTTGAGACCTTTTGTGATCAAAAATTTTTTGATCAGTTACGTATTTTGCTGTCCCTAGAAATGTAGACCTGCGTACGTATTCACAATAAGTCTGGGTTGAAGAAATCTGTGGACTAGTAAAAAAAACAACACACATGCGCACACACACACACACAAAAAGTTGCCGGCCTAATTTTTGGTTTGACTTTATTTGCAGGCATTTTCTTTTCTTTTTCTCCCTCCTCTGCTTTTTCCTAAGAGTTTGTTTGTGCTGTGACTTCACTCTGAAAGCAGCCCGGTAGTGATCTCCAAATAAGCCTGTGGTATTACATCTGATTTCTCTCTTCTGTTCCTGCTCACTAATGAAAAACACATTGGATGGGCTCCGTTCGGCCCTGATAGGATTTGCATTGGAGAGTTTGTCTCTGGTTTAATGACAGATTTGGCTTATATGGACTGTGAGTGATTCAAACCATGTTTTACAGTCTTGTAAATGTAGCGTTAGTAAGATACAAAGCCCAGATGCAGACGTCAGTGTGTAATGCTTGTATTTGATGGCTGCTATCAGCTACTATGCAGAGCTCTGCTGTTTGTTACTGGATGAAATGTGCATTTTTCTTTAAATTTATGGTGTGCTTGAAATATGGTGGTTTTTTTAGTCTCCTGGGATCAGCTCGATTGCTTAAGTCAGTTTTTTTCTTTGATACTGAATCTACAAGTAGCCCTAAATAGTGTCAGGCCGTTTAAGGTACAACATTTATGAACAGTATTGTAATTTTTAAATTGAAAATAATATACACTTCCCAGTGATGGGTTGCAGTTGGAAGGGTATCCGTTATGTAAAACATGCTGGATAAGTCGGCGGTTCTTTCTGCTGTGGCAAACCCTGATAAATAAAGGGACTAAGCTGAAATGAAAATGAATGAATAAATAATATACACTCACCGGTCACTTTATTAGGTACACCTGTCCAATTGCTCGTTAATGTAAATTTCAAATCAGCCATTCACATGGCAGCAACTCAATGCATTTAGGCATGTAGACATGGACAAGACGATCTGCTGCAGTTCAAACTGAGCATCAGAATGGGGAAGAAAGGTGATTTAAGTGACTTTGAACATGGCATGGTTGTTGGTGTCAGGCGGGCTGGTCTGAGTATTTCAGAAACTGCTGATCTACTGGAATTTTCACGCACGACCATCTCTAGGGTTTCAGAGAATGGTCTAAAAATAAGAAAATGTGCAGTGAGGGGAGAAAGGCAACAGTAACTCAAATAACCTCTCCTTACTACCGAGGTCTGCAGAAGAGCATCTCTGAACGCACAACACGTCCAACCTTGAGGCAGATGTGCTACAGCAGCAGAAGACCACACCGAGTGCCGCTCCTGTCAGCTAAGAACAGGAAACTGAGGCTACAATTCACACAGGCTCACCAAAATTGGGCAATAGAAGATTGGAGAAACGTTGGCTGGTCTGATGAGTCTCCATTTCTGCTGAGACATTCAGATGGTCGGGTCAGAATGTGGAGTCAACCACATGAAAGCATGGATCCATCCTTCCTTGTATCAATGGTTCAGGGTGGTGGTGTAATGGTATGATATTTTCTTGGCACACTTTGGGCCCATTAGTACCAATTGAGCATCGTTTCAACGCAACAGCCTGCCTGAGTATTGTTTCTGACCATGTCCATGCCTTTATGACCACAGTGTCCCCATCTTCTGATGGCTACTTCCAGCAGGTTAACATGCCATGTCATAAAGCCTGAATCATCTTAGACTAGTTTCTTGAACATGACAATGAGTTTACTGTACTCAATTGGCCTCCACAGTCACCAGAGCTCAATCCAATAGAGCACCTATGGGATGTGGTGGAACGGGAGATTGGCAACTGCGTGATGCTATCATGTCAATATGAAGCAAAATCTCTGAGGAATATTTCCAGTACCTTTTTGAATCTATGCCATGAAGGATTGAGGCAGTTCTGATGGCAAAGGGATGTCCAACCCGGTACTAGTAAGGTGTACCTAATAAAGTGGCCAGTGAGTGTATAGGGCTCTATGAAATAATTTTTTTAATTAGTTATTCGTTTTCAAAAAATTGTCTTTTTTCGTTAGGATATTTCTGCAGTCTTTTTCTTTCAGTTTTGAAAATTCTGGACTCCGTTTTAATGGTTAAAAATAATTATTTATGATAATTATATATTTATATATATAATTATAATATTTATGATAATTATTAATGAGACATTAAATTGAAATCATGAAACGTTCAGTTTAGCAACAATTACTGAAGTTACTCGAGTTTAACAAGAAATAATAACTTTAAATAATACTACAAATAATAATTGTAGGAACCTCATGAAATAAGTTTTACTTTTGTTCTCGATTCCTCTTCATTACTGTTAAAGCATGAAATAGTAGTGTAGTTAGTCCTTTTTTTTTTAAAAATAAAGCTAATTCATATACTTACTATTTAAATGAGAACTTACTGGACACATATATTTTTGTTAGTTTTACTGCTTTTTTGTTTTCATTTTAATTTCAAAAGTGTTTTTTTTTTGTTTTAGTGTTTGGTGCATGTCTAAATCATTTTATTTCAGCAATCATTTTTGTACATTAAATTAAACTTCAATAAATCATTAAATGCTTTCCCTGAAATGGGGAAAAAAGGTTTTATTTTATTCCACTTAATATTTAAGTATTTTTGACTTTTTAGGTTGTAGTTTATTATAATAAATCTGTTTTGTAGTAAATTAGTGTAGTATTCAGTACATTCACATAAAACAAAATACTAAACAATAAATCAAATTAAACCTGCATATATACTGTATGCATTTACAGCAAAGCTATTTTGTAAAGAGCTATTTACTGTAAATATATTTATAGATTGTTTTCATATGAAAAAAAAAGTTTAACAAGTGAAGTTCGTGATAAGGAATTTACATATATATATATATGCATGCCACAGTTCTGTCTGGTTCTCGAAACTGATTGGCTGATAGCCGTGCAATATTCTGCACTGTCCTCACTTATACACATATACATACGGTTTTGTGTTGCTGATCTTTTTTGTGTGTGTGTGTGTGTTTTCTCTTACAGAGAGGAGGGAGCAGAGAATTCGTCCCTCAAGGTTGGTTTTGTGACATATAATAAGATTCTGCACTTCTACAATGTGAAGAGTGCTCTAGCGCAGCCGCAGATGATGGTGGTTTCCGACACAGCAGAGATGTTTGTGCCGCTTCTCGACGGCTTCCTTGTCAACTTCCAGGAGTCTCGCGCTGTCATCAATAAGTACGTTCAGCTTCATCTTCAAGCATAAGTACAATGTAAAAACATGTACTTACACAATAAGTACATACAAATAATTAATTTTGGTCTAAGTACATATTAGTTAAGGCCACTTAATATAAAGTGGGACCCTTTTGCTGCTTCTTCAAACTACTTAACGTGAGTTGAACCAACACAATTCTTACATTTTGTTTATTTTTGGTACCCATTAATTGTTTTGTTCAATCCACTTAAGTTTGTGAAAACAATTAAGGTAACTTAATCAAATTATATTGCATCAACGTAAAGGAATTGTGTGTAACCCAGTGTTCTATCACAGACTTGCTCCTTATTATTATATTCGATGTTTCGATAAGAAGCAAATAGCCTATTTTTATTGTCAATTTGCTCGTGTTTTGTTTTCTTCAGCCTTTTAGATCAGATCCCTGACATGTTTGCTGACACCAACGAGAGCGAGACTGTTTTCGCACCCGTCATCCAAGCTGGAGTGGAAGCACTAAAGGTAAAAAAAAAACAAAGCCAAGAAACTACACTATTTACCAAACAATGTCTGTTACATCAGTCTGTTTGTTCACTCCCTTTCTAAACGCTCTTGCACACTTGCCTCATACGTTAGGTTTGTTTTTATATTGTTTAGCAAAAGTGCACTTTACTATTGCAAGCAGGCTTTGTTTGATAAACACGAAGTTGTTTCTTGAGCTGTTGCTTGAATCCAACGATGTTAGCGCTTGTCATTATTGGCGACGGTGCTGGTGATTTCATAACATCTCTTTAATGAGTGTTTAATGACACATTCAGTCAGTGACCTTATGTTTTTTTTTGGTCGTTGCACTTTATCAGATATTTTAATCAAGTGCACTTGACATGCAGACCTCCCACGTGAAAAACAAGTACACTTTAGTATACTTTAAATTGCAGAAATAATAATAAAATGAGTAAGTGTGAACTGAATGTACAGTTTTAAGCTGCTTGACTAAGTTATTTAAAAATGAATGATAAGTATTATAGTTTATATTCAGTGCAATAAACTGAACATCATTTATTTTGTAATTTTATAATTAATTCTATTGACTTGACTTGATCAAGGTTAAAGTGAACTGCATGGTGAAATGTACTGACAAGCAACTAATATATGCCTTCTATTAAAACTTGTATGCCTTGTTTTTAAATATATCATCTGTAATTATGCTGTAGGCTGGAAGGGCATCCGCTGCGTAAAAATATGCTTTATAAGTTGGCGGTTCATTCTGCTGTGGCGACCTCAGATTATTAAAAGGACTAAGCTGAAAAGATTGAATTAATGAATGAATTATGCTGCAGTTTAGTACATACAGTATATTAATTTAAGTGTAAAAAAATATATATACAGTACAGATAGCAAAAAAATGTGTTTAAAGCATGACGAAAGGCCAAAACATGATGTCTTTAAAATGCATATTAAAATAAAACCTAATTATATAGCATTATCAAGAACTTGTTAAGAATGTGAAATGTATATTATCTTCAATCACAGTTGCCATTTTTAATCAGTAAACAGAACACTTAAACAACACAATGCAACTCCAAGTCAGTCACACTTCTGTGAAATCAAACTGGCCCGCCCGTTCCCCACACTGAACCCAATTGAGCATATCTGGGACATCATGTCTCGCTCCATCCACCAATGCCACGTTACACCACAGACTGTACAGGAGTTAGTGGATGCTTTAGTCCAGGTCTGGGAGGAGATCCCTCGGGGAACCATCTACCGGCATGTTTAGGCATTAAAAGGAGGTATACAGGCATGTGGAGGCCACACACACTACTGAGCCTCATTTCGACCCTTTTTTTTTTGTTGATGTTTTAAGGACATTACATCAAAGTTGGATCAGCCTGTAGTGTGTTTTTCTACCTCAATTTTGAATGTGACCCCAAATACAGACCTTCATGGGTTAATAAATTAGATTTCCATTGAAATTGCATGGTATGTATGTATGTATGCATGCATGTATGTATGGTATGTATGTTTGTAGGTACTGTATACATGCATGTATTTTTGCTTTGGTTAGGTTTGTTTGTGTGTGTGTGTGTGTGTGTGTGTGTGTGTGTGTGTGTGTGTGTGTGTGT
>CAIGQQ010034334.1:5765179-5777594 GCA_903798035.1 Danio albolineatus
ATATATATTTATATATATATACCGTTGAAATCAGAATTTTTAGTCCCCAGTTTTTTTCCCCCTCAATTTCTGTTTAAAGAGAATATTTTTCTCAGCACATTTCTAATCATAATAGTTTTAATAACTCATCTCTAATCCCTGATTTATTTTATCTCTGCCATGATGACAGTAAATAATATTTGACTAGATATTTTTCAGGACACTTCTATACAGCTTAAAGTGACATTTAAAGGCTTAACTAGGGTAATTAGGTTAACTAGGCAGGATAGGGTAATTAGGCATTGGCATTAGGCATTGTATAATGATGGTTTGTTCTGTAGACAATCGGGGCTTGAAGGGGCTAATAATATTGATCCTAAAATGGTTTAAAAAAAAATAAATAAAAACTGCTTCTATTGTAGCCGAAATAAAACAAATAAGACATTCCCCAGAAGAAAAAATATTATCAGACATACTGTGAACATTTCCTTGCTCTGTTAAACATTATTTGGGAAATATTTGAAAAAGAAAGAAAAATTCCAAGGGGGGCTAATAACTCTGACTTCAACTGTGTGTACTGTATATACTGTGTTTGTGTTTGAACCATGCTATAGTGGAGTGCTTGATAACACAACAACTATTTATTAGTTTTTCAGTTCACTGTGGTAAATATCACAGTAAACTCTTCATTAACAAAGTGCTATAATACTTACAGTATAATACACTTTACAATATTACGGTTCAAAAACACTATAGTATTTACTATAAATGACTACGGTGTATTTTCATGTTTGTAACACAGCAGTAACGTACAGTACAATCTCTGATGAACTTCATGAGTTCTTTTAAAGGGATAGTTCACCCAAAAATGAAAACCTGCTGCTTATTTCCTCACACTCAGATCAGTCTAGATTAATGGTGCCTTTTGTCTTCAGCTTTCTTTAGCTTGAACTGTAATCCTTTGTGGTTCTTCTAGTTCAAGTCAATGGCTGCCTCAAATGTACAGTATCATCAGGGGTCATTCATTCGTTCAGTTTCCTTCAGCTTAGTTCCTGATTTATCAGGGGTCACCACAGCTGAATGAACCACCAACTATTGCAGCATATGATTTACGCAGCGGATGCCCTTCTAGCTGCAACCCAGTAATGGGAAACATCCATACACACTCATACACTACGACCAATTTATTTTATCCAATTCACCTATACGCATATGTTTGGACTGTGGGGGAAACCCACACCAACACGGGGAGAACATGCAAACTCCACACTGAAATGCCAACTGACCAAGCCTAGGCTCGAACCAGCGACTTTCTTGGTGTGAGGCAACAGTGCTAACCACTGAGCCACCATGCCACCCTTATTTGTAATTTTTCTTAATGTATTTTTTCTTACCACATTTTAAATTTTTCTCGATTTGATTACATATATGCTACTGGTAAGGTTTTATTTAGCTAAAACGCTGCAAAACATTAATAAGATCCACATTTTGATAATAATATAAGCATTACAGTCTCATATAGACGTACATAAGACTCGCTGCTGTCAACATGAACGCTTTTGATGACATCACTCTGCACTTCAGCTTCCCGACAGATCTCCTGACCAATCAAATGCTCTCTAGAATTTGAGGCATCCCACAACCTACACAATAAATAGATGCTAAATAATGCTAATGAAGTCTAGTTTTTCGGAAACACTCTGAGGCTATGGTGCTCCACCGGAAAAAGATGGTTTGCCATCTCCAGTTTGGAGGAAAGTTTTTACGGCTGGTGGAGAAGTTGTTCAGGAGTGAGGGAAGGATGGAACGTGAGATTGACAGGCGGATTGGTGCAGCGGCAGCAGTAATGCGGTCAATGTACCGGTCCGTTGTGGTAAAGAAGGAGCTGAGCCGAAAGGCAAAGCTCTCCATTCACCGGTCAATCTACATTCCTACTCTCACCTATGGTCATGAGCTTTGGGTCATGACCGAAAGGACAAGATCTTGGATACAAACGGCTGAAATGAGTTTCCTTCGCAGGGTGGCAGGGCGCACCATAGATAGGGTGAGAAGCTCTGTCACCCGGGAGGAGCTCAGAGTAGAGGCACTGCTACTCCACACCGAGAGAAGCCAGCTGAGGTGGCTTGGACATCTGTTTTAGATGCCTCCTGCATGCCTACCTAGGGCGGTGTTCCAGGCATCTCCCACCGGAAATAGACCTCGGGGAAGACCCAGGACATGCTGGAGATTGAGAATGAGAATGCCCACCATGAGCTGGTGGAAGTATCTGGAGAGAGGGAAGTCTGGGGTCCTCTTCTGAAACTGCTGCCCCTGCGCACCGGCCCCGGAAAAGCGGAAGAAAATAAATGAATGAGTCTGTTGATACCAAATAAAGTGCATCCGGCCCGATCTCACGAGAAAATGTATCTATTTTATGTATTGGCGAAAAAAAATCGTACAAATTCTTGCAAATTTAATTGGATGAATTTATTTTTTAAAAGAAGGCGTGTCACCAAAACCCCACCCCTAAACCTACCGTTCAATGGGGGATGAACAAATCGTACTCATTTGTACAAAAGAAAGTGAATTATTTGTAATTATTTTGTTTTAGTTATTTGCGAATCTGTACGAATTATTCGTTAATCATAAAGTTACGAAAATTGACACTTTTTTTCCACATAAGACAGAGTTGGTGCATCACATGAGCATATGAACGTGTTAAGCCTGGTTTATACAACTGCGTCATGTGATCTGCGTGACCCACGGTGCATCCAACGCACGTTTATACTTCTGCACGCTGTATGTGCTGCTCTGCAATAACACTTCCAAAAAGCTAGCTGGCAGTGAGGTGTTTATGTTCCTCTGTTGAGTTTCTTCACTGGTGTTTTGTTTTTTCAAAACGCTACCTTAACGTATAAATGGCTCAAACGCGCTCATTTTGAGGCGAGAACCAGCGGACATGCAACAACTTTACTAATAAGGTAAACACAAAGCAACAGCTTCCATCTAGAGCTCCGTTACTGGACTCAACACTTGTAAACACTTGCTCCATCAGGCTCGTGCGGCTCCAACCTCTGCCCACACTTGGCAGTGCGACCAAGCCGACCAATCACAGAGCTTGCGCTATGCGTTTGTTGAGAGGTGCGCGTCGGCGACAGCCATGGCGACCACGTGCAGGCTGCGCCAGAGCATTTGCGCGCCCTTGACGCAGAAGTATAAATCAGCCTTCATGCTATGACTAGGTGCTAAATGCAATTGGCTGTTTTTAAAAGAGGGAGGGGCTTCTAAGTCCCGCCCACTACTTGCTTTGCTTCAGTGGAACTGACATCAACACACAGAGTAACGCTGTGTGTTTCAAGGCACTTCAGAGACCTTTAATGCTAAACATCTCCACCTGAATCAAACTGACGATCTGCGGATGAGTCCATTTGCAGCAGTTTTTCATTGTATTTATGAATAGATTTGCGAACAATATATAATTCACATAACGGTCAGTGTAGAGTCTGCAATGATGGCTTCTGGTCGTTTCAGTTTTTAGACATTTGTGTGAGAAAAGCTGATGCATGCAGTTATGGAATTTTCTCCTTAAATAATGATATTTTTTATAAATAAAGAAAAGGAGGAAGATTTAACAACAACAACGAAAGCAAAAATAATGTTTTTCGTTATTAAAAAAGGCTGTTAATGTTGTTTTTTTTGTGAATGAATCGCAGCTAGCACTCAGACATCTGGGTTTGTGGAGTATAAAGGTGTTTCTTTATGCGCTGGCCCGCCAACAGAGTCCATACAGACGTTAAATGACGTTCTCAAAGAGCTGCATTGATCTCATGATGTTCTCGTCCTGCAAAACACACACACATGCACAAGCATAGGTAAGAACTCACCTGAGGAGACTCAAGTCATTATATGAGAGCCCTTTTCAATAAAGACACATGCAGAACATCACATTAAAGACAGAAATAGACTTACATTTTGACAGCAGTCTATAAATTCATCTATAGTCACCACTCCATCTCTGTTTTTGTCCATTTTCTGTCACAAAAAAAGGGTTACAGGGTAGACATTTGTGGTTTATTAATTCATTTAGCTTTAGCCATTTTTTTGCTTCCCAGCAGACACCTTGATGTCAAAACAACATAAAAAAATGTATAAAAATATTTTCAAATTAAAATGAAGCCAAATTAAAGTCAAAAGCTTGACGTCTATTTGACATCCACACATTGATGTTCTTTTGACCACCAAAATAATGACACTAAATAATTAATATAATTAATATAAGTAAAGTTTTGTTCATCTGAAATTTACCTTGATGTCAAAATGACATCACTGACATCTAAGATTGGCGTACAAAAATCATATTAAGGCTTTTAACATGTTTTGAGGCCACAGTTAGACATCCAGTTGACATCTAACAATGGCATCAGAAAACAATAAAAAGAAACTATTTCAAAGACTTTTGATGTGTGTTTTTTGACACAAATATTAGTCAATATTTTCTCAATATACACTCAAAAAAACACACACACAGGATCAATTTGTTAATTTGTGGTCTATATATTAAATCAGCTTTAGCCATTTTTTTTGCTTGCTAGCAAGCACCTTGATATCAAAAAACAAAAAAAAAAACATGTATAAAAACATAACGTCAAAAATGCAAATTGAATTAAAGTCAAAAGCTTGACTTCTTTTTGACATCCACACATTGATGACCTTTTGACCATGAAATTAACGACACTAAAAGTATTAAAATATATGTAAAGTTTTCCCAGCAAGCACCTTGATGTAAAAAACATAAAAAAAGCATGCATTAAAAAAAAAAAAAATCAAATAAATCAAACTCATTTGATGTCATTTGACTACGTTGATGTCAAAAATGCGAATCAAATTAGTCAAAAGCTTGACGTCTATTTGTCATGCACACGCTGATGGCCTTTTGACGACCAAAATAACAACACTAAATTATAATATAAGTAAAGTTTTGTTCATCTGAAATTTACACTGGATTTTTTACGTCTACAATGCATGTAAACTACCCTGATGTCGAAATGACATCTAAGCCGACAAGAAAATGAATGAAAGAATTGCCGTGAAAAAATAAAATAAAAAAAAAAACACTCAAAATCTTGATTAACATCTATTATTGCCGTAAGAAAAAAAACACACAATTTTTGACATGTTTTTTTAATGACATTATCAAGTTGGCATCTGATAATGGCATCAAAAAACATGTAAAAATAAATAAATAAATAAATAAAATAAAATGTCAAAATGCAAATTGAATTAAAGTCAAAATCTTGATTTCTTTTTGATATCCACACATTGATGGCCTTTGACCATCAAATTAACGACACTAAATTAATATAAGTAAAGTTTTGTTCATCTGAAATTTACACTGGATTTTATACGTCTACAATGCATGTAAACTTCCTTGATGTCAAAATGACACAATATTGACATCTAATATTGGTGTAAAAAGAAATCAACAAATCAAGGCATTTTAAACATCTTTCTTCATTTTAATTTGGCATTATCAAATTTATATCTAACAAAAAAAAAAACAATGACGTCAAAGATTTTTGATGTGTGTTATTTGACACCAATATTAGATGTCAATCTGATGTCTTTTTGATGTCAAGGTAGTTTACATGCATTATAGGGATATAAATCCAGTGTAAACATGGAATTTGAGCTTTCAGATAAATAAAAATGTACATATATCATAACACTTTAAGTGTCTTTAATTTGGTGGTCAAAAGGCCATCACTATGTGGATGTCAAATAGACGTCAAGATTTTGACATTAAATTGTTTCTGACATCAAGAAGCCAGCTCGGTTAGACCACTTCTATGATCTAGATGTGTAGACTTTATTCGTTTAATACATAAAAAATAGATGAGAACATTCCAGCTTTACCAATGTACTCTCCAGTAAACACAGGGGAGAAATCCTATTTTCTATTTCAAAAAACGATCAATACATAATAAATTAAAGTATATAGAGGGGGAAAAAAAATCAATCCCACCTGGAAAAATTTCTCCACGTGCTGCCGTGGAGTCTCCTCCTTGAGGATGGGATATGTGCATTTCCCCATCATGTCATAGATGGACTTTATGATGTCTAACATTTCCTGTGAAACAAACAACACATTTATTGATGGTTTTACACCATTTGTTGATATGTAAGTGTTTTTCTGAGAATGCTTCATAAAGGGGTTTAGTTTGTTAACTTTAGCTGTATTTGCCAATGATTTTTTTTAGCATACAATACTCTAATGCAAATATATTATCATATTATGTTATTATTAACTTGAAAAGTTAAATATAAGGTAACAATATCAGCATCTAGCCATTTCTCAGTAAGTATCTCCTAGTTTGGCCTTTTATGTCATAATTGTTTTCATCTCAAAATGTAAAACGTGTATATTATATAATATTAAATATATTCTACACTGTAAAACTCAATAAGTAACTCAAACCGTTTGAGGAAACCAACAAACAAAACATTTAAGTTCAAACACTAATCCTAATGAGTGCTGTGAACTTAATCCATTTGAGTAAATGAAGCAATTTGAGCACAGTAAAACCCAATAAATGAACTCAAACCAACTGAGTCCTGTAAAACCTAATAAGTTAAAGCAACTCAAACCGTTTAAAGGAACCGATGGCTACAGACAATTTAAGTTCAAAAACTAATCCTAATGAGTACTATGAACTTACTCTATTTAAGTTGAAGTAATGAGGTATTTCTTTAGTTCAAAAGTTCAAAATTCTTTTCATTCATTTATTTTCTTTTCGGCTTAGTCCCTTTATTAATGGGGTCACCACAGTGGAATGAACCGCCAACTTATCCAGCATATGTTTTACGCAGCGGATGCCCTTCCAGCTGCAACCCATCACTGGGAAACATCCATAAACACTCATTCAAACACATACACTACGGACAGTTTAGCTTACCTAATTCACCTATAGCACGTCTTTGGACTTGTGGGGGAAACACGGAGAGAACATGCAAACTCCACATAGGCCTAGGCCTGTCACGATATCTATTTTTTGTTGTACGATATATTGCACCGAAATATATGGCGATAAACGATATTATTGTCATTTTAAGACCATTTTAGGCCACTCATTATATAATGCCAGAAGGGCAATAAAATAGCATCATTACGCAAGTACACTCTTCAAAAGAACACATCATATTTTGTTCTTAAGAATATTTTATTTAATTTAGACATTTTAATTATTTAATGATCAGGCATTGGAATCAGAATGTGAAAACGCATATTAAAAACAAATATTAATCAATGTTTAAAAAAAAAAATGCAAGGTAAAAAGTAAAAGAGTCTTTGATATCTGCTACAAGATCTATTTTCAGCTGTCAGGCACTCATCAAAATATACTTTAGTCATTTATGGTAAATACTACAGTGTTTTTAACCATACGGACACTGACACCTCCAATAGAGATAGAGAAGTTGTGCAATCAGCTAAAATGTTGCAAAAAAATTTTTTTATGTATGGGCGATATATATTGCATCACCAAAAATTATTGAGTTCATGTTTATGTATTGTGCGATAAGTCGATATATTGATTATTGTGACAGGCCCACATAGGCCACATGCCAACTGCCCCAGCCGAGGCTTAAACCAGCGACCTTGCTGTGAAGCGGCAGCGCTACCGACTGTGCCACCATGCTGCCCAAAATTCTTTTCAAATGAGTAGAATTGACTCTCAGTAAATTTTAAGTTAACTACACTCATTTCATTTGATTAAGTTGACTGTTGGGTTTTACAGTGTAATATGTCAGTGAAATACAGTGAAATTATGACAGTAATTTTTTGTAATACTACAAATTACATTTATTATTTACGTGTGACTATATGGAAAAACTGACCATAGTTGGTTGTATATATATATAAAAAAAGAAGACGCATATACATATATATATATATATATATATATATATGTGTGTGTGTGTGTGTGTGTGTGTGTGTGTGTGTGTACAGTATGTGTCAAAATGTCAGTTTTTAATTCTTATTTAAGCAGACAGTAAAGATTTATCATTCATTCATTCATTTTCTTGTCGGCTTAGTCCCTTTATTAATTCGGGGTCGCCACAGCGGAATGAACCGCCAACTTATCCAGCATTTGTTTTACGCAGCGGATGCCCTTCCAGCTGCAACCCATCTCTGGGAAAAATCCATACACAGTCATACACTACGGACAATTTAGTTTACCCAATTCACCTGTACCACACTTCTTTGGACTTGTGGGGGAAACCGGAGCACCCGGAGGAAACCCACGCAACCACGGGGAGAACATGCAAACTCCACACAGAAATGCCAACTGACCCAGCCGGGGCTCGAACCAGCGACCTTCTTGCTGTGAGGCGAACGTGCTACTCACTACGCCACCGTGGCGCCAGTAAAGATTTATATAAAATAATTTTAATGAATGTATAAGATTATATTTATGAGATCACATGTCTATGTAAATGATTATTTAGTATGTCATAATTTCAAACTTTTTTTGCTACCATATTCATTAAAATCTCACAATGCTTGCTGTTTGTGATAGTTAAGCCATAATTATTAGACGTAATAAATTTAAACAGAATCGACAGTCAAAAGGTTTCACATAACATTTTTTTTTTGCTATAGTGCATTTATTTTTACTTTAAAAGTTAAATAAATCAGTCAGAGCATTTTGGGTTTTTATATCTAGTTAATTCACACTTTACAATCCGGTTTCATTTGTTAATGTATTTACTAACATGAACTAATTCTGAATATTGCTTGTACAGCATTTATTAATCACAGTTCAACACCTAATATGCATTATTAACATCCAGATTCATGCTGGTTAACATTAATCAATGAGTGAGCCAACATGAACTAACAATGAACAGCTGTATTTTTATTCACTAACATGAACAAACACCGAACAAACACTCTAATAAACATGAACAAACACTGTAATAAATGCATTGTCCACTGTTAGTTCATGTTAGTAAATGCATTAACTTACATGAACTAATACAGTGCTACCTCAGATTAATTGATGCTACCGAAAGGATCTCGGTTGTATCGTGTATTTCTTCACGTGTTACTGTACCTCTTTTGTTATATATCCATCTTTATTGATATCATAGAGGTTAAATGCCCAGTTAAGCTTCTCCTGAACGGTGCCTCGTAAGAGAATGGAAAGACCCATTACAAAATCCTGGAATACAATCAAACACATTGAGAAATCAGTCCGAGAATACAGAACCATGTTGCATAAATACATACACTGAAGTCAAAATTATTCACCCTCCTGTGATTATCATTTTCTTTTTCAAATATTTCTCAAATGATGGTTCAAGAGTTCACCCTTAGCTGATGCTTGTTTAAGTAAAAGCGTATTTGGCATGCTGTCCCAGGAGAGAGCCCTGAGCCCGGGGCTCCCTCTGGTTTAGAGGGGAGTCTGAGCTCAGGTCAGTAGTATCTGGATGCAGCCTTAATGATGCAAGCCGAGATTGCATGTCTCAGAGTTGCAATGTCATGCACTCAATGGAGCTAGTGAAGTCACTGTGAGGGGTGGGGCTAGGTGTCGAGAGTAACACACATTTAAACGTTTTAATTCTGTGGGTGATTTAAACGTTAAAATATGCGTGGGCATTAAAAAGCATTGAATGCAGCGCAGGTTGCAACGAGTGGAAAGAGTCATGGTGGATTGTCGGGGGCGAAGAAGCAGAGGGGGGGGGGGGGGGGGGGGGGGGGGGGATGTGGTCATCAAAAAAAATGTAAACGACTAAGGTAAGGTAGGTATTTATGTGTGTTTGGATGCATCTAATTGGTTAGTTAGTAATTCATGATGCGACACTAGTCTCATCATAAGCACATGATCCTCTCGAAATTTGTTTATAAAACTTCACTTAACAGAGCAAGGAATTTCTTACAGTACTTCCTATAATATGTTATATTCCTATACTTTAATATTTTATTCCTGTACTTATTTGTTTTATTTCGACTACAATAAAAGCAGTTTAAATTTTTTAAACAACATTTTATGGTCAATATTATTAGCCGTCTTAAGCAATATTATTTTTTCAGATTGTCTGCATACAGATTGTCGTTATACAATGACTTATTACCCTAACTTGCCTAATTAAATGTGCAAACATTTGTTGTTGTGCTGGTTGAAAGCCTCTTCATATTTCATTAGTAATGATCTAAGTAAATGATCTAAATGTGTTTATATGTATTTTTATATTCTGGGTAAGGGATAAAAAAAAAAAAAAAAAACATCATCCATTTAAATATTGTCGGGCCGACATCTCCCATAATTCTGATAAGTAGGCCAAAGTGTCTGTCAACAAATGTAGATTTGTACCACTGCACATCTGTTCACACAGATCTGCCATTAGTGTGTACATGCGTGCATGCACGCCTCACATTCATGTGCACATGAGATCACAGTTGTAAAACCAATGCTGTATTAAAACTCTTAAAACTCCTGAATGAATATTGGAGTTAGTTTTGCTGCTGGAGGAAGGACGACACCATGGCTGAAGTATTTCTGTTAGACAAGTAATGTTATGTTTTAAAACTCTTTTAGTCACGCAAAGCTGATGTAGATTGCGTTGTTATGCATAGGTTATATGCACAGAAGTGTTGTTCAGCCACTGAAATCTCCCGTTGATAGATTGATGTGGCTATTTTCAGTTTCATAAGGGACATTTTACACCATCAATAATGTCGATTTTTATTTAGTTGAACAACAAAACATCAGTAAACAGCCTGCTTTACTGAGCTGAAGTTGCTTTTATATTCACATTGGTTCATTGAAAAAAGACAGCCTGTGACGCGCTCCCTATATTGTTTACCGCTACTCTGAATATACGGTCTGAAATAGCATGTAAGTATGGCTTAGTAATAAGTGTAATTAACTTAACCGGCTAACTACTAACTACATTTCTAACTGGCAAATTACATGAGTTAGTGGGTTGTCTGCTGTCATCTTTAAGTTGCTTGCATTTGTGTTTCAGGAGGCGTGGCTGTGGACGGCAGGGGAGGGACTATTTTTCAAAGATATTATGCTAACCGGTTAGCATTTTGGCAGATCACCTACTGCACCTTTAACCTACAGTAGTTAAGCCTTTAAATGTCACTTTAAGATGAATACTTACGGTGGCCGAGAAAGGTTAACGCGCTGCAATTTAAGAAAGCACATGCAATAACAGAAAACACCAGCAGATTAAGAAACGATCTTCATCAATTTGACAGCACACCTGTCACAAATTCTCACAACACAGACAACGGAAGAAATGTGCAGCAAGTTATTGAAAACACAACGGAAGAAAACAAGCTGCAAGTTATTGAAAACACAACGGAAGAAAACGCGCAGCAAGTTGTTGAAAACACAACGGAAGAAAATGTGCAGCAAGTTGTTGAAAACACAACGGAAGAAAACACGCAGCAAGTTATTGAAAACACAACGGAAGAAAACGCGCAGCAAGTTAATGAAAACACAACGGAAATGTTTCAAGAGGACCCAAAAACATGACAGACCCAGCTAAGATACTGATGTAGCTAATTTTTTAAATAACGCAACGTTTCAGTTAATCATTAATTAGACTGATAATTTACAAAAGACAACGGAATCGTGTAATCAGGATATTACACCTTTCAAAGACCACCAATCACTTCACTGAACAACAGTCACGGCGGGTCCGTATCAGCTGGGTACGTCATGTTTTTGGGTCCTCTTGAAACATTTCCGTTGCATTTTCAATAACTTGCTGCGCGTTTTCTTCCGTTGTGTTTTCATTAACTTGCTGCGCGTTTCTTCTGTTGTGTTTTCAACAACTTGCTGTGTGTTTTCTTCCGTTGTGTTTTCAATAACTTGCTGCGTGTTTTCTTCCGTTGTGTTTTCAATAACTTGCTGCACATTTTCTTCCGTTGTGTTTTCAATAGCTTGCTGCGTGTTTTCTTCCGTTGTGTTTTCAATAACTTGCTGCACGTTTCTTCTGTTGTGTTTTCAATAACTTGCTGCGTGTTTTCTTCCGTTGTGTTTTCAATAACTTGCTGCGCGTTTCTTCTGTTGTGTTTTCATTAACTTGCTGCGCGTTTTCTTCCGTTGTGTTTTCAATAACATGCTGCGCGTTTTCTTCCGTTGTGTTTTCAATAACTTGCTGCACGTTTTCTTCTGTTGTGTTTTACAACAACTTGCTGCGCGTTTCTTCTGTTGTGTTTTCAATAACTTGCTGCGCGTTTTCTTCTGTTGTGTTTTCAATAACTTGCTGCGCGTTTTCTTCCGTTGTGTTTTCAATAACTTGCTGCGCGTTTTCTTCCGTTGTGTTTTCAATAACTTGCTGCACATTTTCTTCCGTTGTGTTTTCAATAACTTGCTGCGTGTTTTCTTCCGTTCTGTTTTCAATAACTTGCTGCGCGTTTCTTCCGTTGTGTTTTCAATAA
>CAIGQQ010034334.1:5792573-5803724 GCA_903798035.1 Danio albolineatus
ATATATATATATATATATATATATCATACTAATGTTTTTAAATGTGGAATAGGGAATAGAATAGAATGTGGAATAGCCTCTTTATGTCCAAAATAATATTCTCCAGGGGTAAGACGAGGATGAACTGAATATGTTAAAACACATCAACTACTGTAACTTACATCTAAGAGTATAGTAGTCACGTCTGTTCCAGAAAACAAGATAAATACAGATTTCTCCAGGCTCTAACACTTACCTGCACATTTAAGTGTGCTCAGCAGACATTATGTCGACTTCATCGCTTCACTCTGATAGAAATAGGACACTGCAAGTTCATCACAGAGTCAAGCATTGATAAAGCCTTCATACTGTACACTGAAGATATAGATATATATGCATTTATGCTGTATAGTAAATACATTAAAGCATGACTGTATCCTTTTTTCCCCATGCCAGCAGATTGAAAGTGCTTCTGAGAGTGTCACTGACAGAATGGGTTTCGTAGAAGAATGTAAAAGCGTGATGTGAGCATAAATCCCTCCAGTATTCAAGCGTGTTGTGTTGTTTCCAGCTGCTCCACACACAGCACAGGGAATACAGTCATGAGCGACGCCACAGGCTGCTCTCACACACTTTCTTTTCATTTTACTGCTCACATTTTTGCCATGTACTGTTACATGTGCGCATGCTATAAAAATCAGAGGTCACACTTTACTCTAAGGTACAAACCTTGCTATTAATGATTTATTAACTAAGACTTTTAGCTCAATAGACTAATAATCAGCTGCTTATTAATAGTTAGTAAGTAGTTGGGTTTAGGTATTGGGCAGGATTAGGTCAGATGTAGAATAATATCATACTTTATCAGGAATAGTTAACCATCGTTGTTTTAATAAGCAGGTAATAAGTCAGTGGTTAATAGTGGGAACTCGTATTTAAACTAAAGTGTTAAAGGGCCACCTACAGTCTGGAAAAGCTCAGGAAAGTGGGTGTGTCCAGCTCTGTTTAGGTGGGAGTGTAAGGGGAGGGAAAGAGAGAAGGTTTTGCATAAAAATGGGAGTTTTCATTTGGGCACGCGCATTTTCGAACAGGCAAAACAAACACAGGCGCAGGGGGAGAAAGACAGTGACTGTTTACATTGACATCAGTCATCCAATTATTAGCCAAATTTTTAATTTGTCAACTTTAACGGCAGTTTGGCACTTATACTTTTATCCAGGAACATTTCCTGCATGTCCCCCGTGACAAACGAGATGTGAGAAATTGCTAAGAGCGATTTTAATAAAGCGTTTAATACCGCGCGGCGTAAGGGAGAAATAAAAAAAAGTCCTCCACAATTCTCTGCAACTCAGACGCACTCGGTAAGCAGCGTCAGAAAGCCGTGTGTGTGTATACACTATCCTGTCACAAAATGTGGTGAAAATTCTACACAAAAGTAGAGTAACGTGCTCTAAACTCAAGATTAAACTCTTGTTGTCAACAACAAGTAACAGTTCTAATCATTTTGACTAAGAACTGTCTTTAAACACTGAAAGAGTCCTGGTCACGATATGAACTAACTTTGCCTCTGAATAAACAAACAAGAAGCACTGATCGCTTACCATATCTGTTAAGTCGTGTGTTTTAAAAGGAGACGAGCGGCAAATCTCGATTTCACCATTTCCAGACGTGCAAAGCTCTCGGCTGAAAATTACAGATGCATTTCTCCTGCGCGCGCTTGGGAGTCCAGTTGCGCTCTCATAGCAGGAAATGTAAACAAAACCTTCATTGCAGCACATAAACACAACACTGGCGACCTGTGTCTCCAAACAATTCTTCTTCTTCCACTTGTTTTGGTAACACAACGTGGCGTCTCTCTGCCGTCTGAACACTGCAACAGGTACAAACAGTCTTCGAAGCTCTCGTGCATATTCGAAGCTGCACCGCATACACAATAGAGCGTGCTGATTGGTTTGAACCAAGTCTATCTCATGAATTAATGCCGCACACTCAGAGACGTCACGATGCACTCGCCGGTACAGACGTCCACTCTCCACGCTGGAATACACGCATGGATCTCAATCGGCGTGCAAGGCTTCAAAAAATTAGTTTCAAACCGGAAGAACGAATTTGCTCGAAATAACGCAAAAACAACCAATTTTCACTTTTTAGTGTAATATACGTGTCCTAATAGTGTTTATAGCAGCGTGGGACACATTTATGACTGTCAACAGCTCAAATGTGTTTTGGAGTTTCATGACCCTTTAACAGATCCCTTCATTTGTCCTGCAGTTGTACACTTTATTTTGTCAGGTCCAGTGTTGGGTACGTTACTTCAAAAAATAATAATATTAATTACTAATTAGATAATTAAAACTGATTTTAAATTACTTTGGCTGAAAATTTTATTTATACCAGTGAAAACTGTACTGTGCCAAAAGGAAGCCCTATGTTAACAGTGTCCAGAAGTGCCGTTGACTTCTCTGGGCTGTGATACAGATTACACATTTATTCAATGCCACCACAAAGAGCGTAAGATCGTTTGAGAATTTAACGTATATGTTGTAAAATTTGCCAAGTTTGTTTGTAATGAGGCAACAATCACGTTAAATGCACGTTTATGCATCGTGCGATTTGCATAAACATCATATGAAATGAGCTGCAAAGCATGAGAGCAGAGCTCATTAATATTCATGACCATTCCAAATATGGTCAAAGCCAAGCTTTTAGTTCTTGGGGTAATTCCTATGGGTATGAATGAGCATATACAAGTGTTTCTAGAGATTTTTTGAACGTACCGAAGCCAAATATGTAGATATAAAAAACAATTTAACAAACTGAATCAATGCACCTAATAGTACTTTTAATTTCAAATAGTTGTGTATGTATTTTATACAACATTTGACGAAATTCTGCAACATTTTCAGCACAGACATAAATAACTATGCAAAGTTTATTCAGTACAGTGAGTCTCAAACAAACATGCTTTCAATCAGTTTTGAATATTGCCTGCCTGATTTAAACAACCGTTTGAGAGCTGAGGAGTAATAAAAACAAATATTATCTGTACGCTGAATAAAAGAACAAACCAAACTGAACGTGAATATCTGACTATCACTGGCGTCCTTTAAAGTACATAAAAGCACGCTAATGGATGAAGAGAAAATGGTTTCTAATGGCAAGGGTCTGACTATAACTGTTTAAAAGCTTGTATTATGGACACAAGTGCTGATTATTCATGCTCTTTGTGCATTTTCGGCTGCAATCAAAGTAATAGTGAAACCAATGTGGACCCACAAAACAATGCATCAAAATAAGCCAGACTTTCCCACGTGACACACTTGATGAGGAGTTGCAGACCTACAACAGGTATTGCGTATGCGAGTCTGTGAAGTTCAGGAGATCATAGGATGGTCAATTCAATATTTCAGCTTCAGAGGGGCTCACGTGCCCTCGGCGTGCCCTTTGCTCAGCTCTAAAGTGTGGAGGAATCTGAGGGCTTATGCGGCATTTGGGACAGGACCCATGACAGTGATTAATTAAATCTGAAGGATCTTAGCAATTAGACAAAAATCAAGGATGGAAAAGCATAAAGTGGAATTACAAGCTGAATTTAAAGTCATCGTTTTATTTAATTTATTCATTTTTAATCTCATCGGCTGGTCTTGACTGCATTATAGTTCCGTATCACTACACTAAATGATGTTAGCTATATCTATTTGCAGGGGCGCCACTAAGGGGGGGAAAGTTAGGACGATTCTAAGGGCCCATGCACTCTAGGGGCCCCCAGAGATCTGCTTTATAATTAATAACAGTACTATAATGTAATATAAATTATAAATGTATCTCTAAATTACAAGTAAAACAATTTATTAGAAATAAAAAATAAAAATACGGCTTATATCTGCCCCTCGTGTCTGTCACTGTTAAATTGCACCCCCCTCCTTTCGCTGTATGGTTCAGTCCATCAGTAGCGGGAAGAGAGTTGATGCTTTGTTGAGTGCGATCGTCAGGTAAACTGAAAGCAGCGATGTCCTTGAGATTAACAAAGATTAAATCCGGTCATCAGAAACGAAAAGAGAGGTTACAAAATGCAGAGAGAAAGAAAAAGGGACGGCAGTTGCTATCACAGTTTTTTGAAAAGAAAAGGTAACGTTATGTTTATTCACAGAGCTTTCTTTTTGCGCCGCTAGTGTAATTTACTTTGCTAATGATGAGCTCTATATGTCTACCTCATACATAGATGCAGATTCGCCCTCACCCGCTCTTCCCTACGAAGTTCCCCAAACTCATCTCCCAGTTGAAGAAGCAGGTAACTGAGACCTGCCTTTAAAAATAGCATGTGCATTGCAGTCTGCGTTTAAGTATTAATTTCACTATGATATTAACTTAATTGTTGACGTGGCCACTATTAGCTGACTGCTATTTTTTCACAATGTTGATTATGTAGAATGATATTAGTTATAACAGCAAAACAAACATAAAACTGAAAGACAAATCTTTAGCTGTGATTTTAAACGTTTCCTTGAAAGAAAATGATCTATTTAATTTTTTTCCCCAGTGGACCATTTCTAGTAATATAACTGATTAGTCAAACTCATACCATATCAGCAGAATAGTGTAAAACAATATCTCAATGTCCATACAGACAGGTTTTGAATTAATTATGTATCTTTTAAATATGTCACAGCCGGGATGCTCCTCAAGCCAGTCTTTTGAGCCTAGATTGTTAAAGTAGAGCTCATAGTGAATGGCGTAATTTAAATGTAATAAATCTGCAGAATTCTGTCTGTATTACTTTACTGCATGTACTCAGTTACACACGCACGAGTGTAAACACAGACACGTACAGATATACACACATACAGATATTAGCCCCCCTTTGATTTTTATTTTCTGTTTTAAATATTTCCTAAATGATGTTTAAGAGAGCAAATTTTCACAGTATGTCTGATAATATTTTTTCTTCTGGAGAAAGTCTTACTTGTTGTATTTTGGCTAGAATAAAAGCAGTTTTTAATTTTTTTTAAAAACATCTATTTTTTTTTCAATAGTCTACAGAACAAACCATCGTTATACATTAACTTGCCTAATTACCCTAACCTGCCTAGTTAGAAGTGTCTTGAAGAATATCTAGTCAAATATTATTTACTGTCATCATGACAAAGAGAGAATAAATCAGTAATTATGAGTTATTAAAACTATTATGATTAGAAATGTGTTGAAAAAAAATCTTCTCTCCTTAAACTGAAATTGGGGAAAAAGTAAACGGGGCTAATAATTCAGTGGGGCTAATAATTCTGACTACAACTAACTGTGTGTATATTTGCACATAAAATTTTTTAGTGAATATTTGATTACTGTTCCTTTTTGTACTACATTTACATTTGAACAATGAATCATCTGATAGCTACAGTCATGGTCGTTCTCTTGCTAAATACTGATAAGTAGTGGACAAAATCAATAATAAAATGTGTAGGTCAGTATAACTACATTGCAGACAAAGAGTTTGGATAGCTAGCTTAGTAGTAGGGGGCCATCCTCATATTTTTTCATGGGGCCCAAAATTGCTAGCGGCGCCCCTGTCTATATGTCAAAAATCTCATATAAAAAAAAAATAGAAGGCTTTGAATGAGAAGTTTAAAGCTCCGTTCACACCAAGCATGGCAAACATAAATATGACAATAAATATATTGGCCGGTTTCCACTGAGTGGTGCGGTACGGTTCGGTACGCTTTTAGTGTCACGATCACCAGCGATCTCTGTCCTCTGTCAGAGATCGCTGGTTTACACTTCCGAGAACTACAGATCGGCCATGTTTTGGACTACATCTCCTGTCATGCAGCACACACACACACTCCTGTTACATATCATGACTGATTGCACACACACCAGCGGAGGACCATCATGACTGATTACACACACTACAAGAGCAGCACACACACTCTGTAACGTCAGGGTGGTGGTGTGACGAAGGCAACGGAGGCGAGGATCCAATTGCAGTTATTTAATAAAAACAGTCTAGCAATCTCTCAGGGACAAATCAAAAATCGTAGTCAAAGCAGGCATGAGATCATAAGGCAGGTTGCAGGCAAGGATAATCAGAATACAAGCTGAGGTCAAAAACACGGAAAAAGACGGGAACAAGAAACACAAGCGAGTCACAAACAGATGATAATACTACTGCGAGGAATGAGAGTGTGTGTGCTGCTCTTGTAGTGTGTGTAATCAGTCATGATGGTCCTCTGCTGGTGTGTGTGCAATCAGTCATGATATGTAACAGGAGTGTGTGTGTGCGCTGCATGACAGGAGATGTAGTCCAAAACATGGCCGATCTGTAGTTCTCGGAAGTGTGAACCAGCGATCTCTGACAGAGGAGAGAGATCGCTGGTGATCGTGACATTTAGGGTCGTTTCCACTGTCTAAAAGCGTACCGAACCAAACCGTATCGTACCAGTTTTTGGTCAACCTTTGCAAAGGGTACCAAGGGTTAACAAAAGGCGGAGCTAGACGCGCTGCTGAACGCTATTGGTTTACAAAGATCCGTCATTTGCTCACGCAACAAGCCAGAATGAAAACAAAGGACCCGCCATGTTTAAATACACAGCCAAAACATTACTGAATGGGTTAAAAAACGGTAAACTCACAGTTTAACTTTAGGGGAGTTATACAATGAGTCTAACTTTTTTCTTTTAAAAGTGGAGTGTTCCTTTAAATGCCAAATAATGAATGGACAAACATATTTAACATTTGGTATTATTTTACAGTATATAGACCTCTACGTGGAAAAACGTGTATGACGATTTTGAGGGTGCTAGCAAAGCTTCTGTGCAGTCATCACTTGTCATCTCAGTGTGTGTGTGGTCTTAAGGAAGGATTACCACCATCTGATTTCTCCCCCTGAGAGTCTGATAATAAAGGACTGTTGTGCCTCTCTCACCCTTTGTCACCTGACAATTTGGGTCGAGTTAATTCGGTGTTGTCTCATTACATCGTGCACCAAAGGTGACAAAGGACATTTATGCCTCAGGGACACTCTAGAGACCTTTTCTGACCTGATTACTGTAGCAGGCGTGATCGTTTTTTTTTCCATCTGCAAAGTTTGCCATGTTCTTCATCAAACCAATACTGGATGGAAATATTTCTGCTGAACGTGAGCCGCTTCAAAACGAGAAAGGGAAAATCTAGCTCTGTTTTGATGTTGTCAGACGTGCAGTCAGATGTATTAACTCACGTTCTTGAAGCCTCGGTAGAGGATTTGAAGCTCTTTGCGTGAGAAACGCGTTTGAGCCTCCAGCTGCTCCAAAGCCTCGGGTCGATGCCGTACAGCTGACAGCTCCAGCTCATCCTCAACACTATCTGTGGAGAAAACACAACAGATCAGGTTTAAGATCAGAATCTGCATACTCTTCACAGCGTTAACCTTTAAGATAATTGTTGTGTTTATGATTTAAATAATTTGTGGACTAAATAGAGATAAAACATCTTATTCGACAGGAAATTTTAGTCTAACAAAATGTTTATAAGTACCAAAAACACAGTCATTTAATTAATATATATAATATAAATTAATAAGTACTTTTAAAAATACAACAATTTAGTTACTTTGCTATGTCAATTGGTGGCTGCATTGTGTTTATAAGTGAGTAATTGAATTATTCACTTAACCAATTTGCTCAAAAACACTGATTCCTTCATCAACACAAGTGATGTTGTGTCTTAAACTTCATACTCGACATGTGTGTAGTCTTTAATGAAATATTAACAAGTACTTAACAAAAACAACAGTTTAGTTACTTTGCTATGTCAGTAGGTGGCTGCGCTGTCTTTATAAGTGAGTAATTGAATTATTCACCTAACTGATTTGCTCAAAAACACTGATTCATTCATCAACACAAGTGATGTTGTATCTGAAACTTCATACTCGCCATGTTTATAGTCTTTAATGAAATATTAATAAGAACTTTTAAAAAACACATCAATTTAGTTACTTTACTATGTCAGTAGGTGGCTTTGCTGTCTTTAAAAGTGAGTAATTGAATTATTCACTTAACCGATGTGCTCAAAAACACTGATTCCTTCATCAACACAAGCGATTGGTTGTGTCTGAAACTTCATACTCGCCATGTGTATAGTCTTTAATGAAATATCAACAAGTACTTAAAAAACTATTTAGTTACTTTGCTATGTCAGTAGGTGGCTGCGCTGTATTTATAAGTGAGTAATTGAATTATTCACTTAACCGATTTGCTCAAAAACACTGATTCATTCATCAACACAAGTGAATGGCTGTGTCTGAAACTTCATACTCGCCATGTGAATTGTCTTTAATGAAATATCAACAAGTACTTAAAAAAACACCTACAATTTGGTTACTTTGCTATGTCAGTAGGTGGCTACGTTGTCTATATAAGTGAGTAATTGAATTATTCACTTAACCGATTTGCTCAAAAACACTGATTCATTCATCAACACAAGTGATTGGTTGTGTCTGAAACTTCATACTCGCCATGTGTGTATTCTTAAATGAAATATTAATAAGGATAATAGGATGCCCTACCAGCCGCAACCTAGTACTGGGAAACATCCATACACACTATTCACACTCATACACTACGGCCAGTTTAGTTTATTAAATTCACCAGAACCAGTGACCTTCTTGCTGTGAGGCGACAGTGCTAACCACTGAGCCACCGTGCTTGCTTTGAACCTTCTCAGCGTTAAATCTCAGCTCCTATTCAAGCTGTATTGTTGAACAACTGCGTTTATCTACATCAGCTCAGACCATCTAGCATCCAATATGACCTGCGCCCGAGGTTTCCACATCATTTGCACCTCTAAAGGCTGAATAATCTTTAAAAGGAGCAGAAGCCAATAAAACAATGAGTGAAATGTGGAATCGTCTGCTAACATTAATCAGCGAGGTGACGGGTGCTATTGGGAGTCACAGTGATTACTGCAACACCTGAAGCGTGGAAGACTAATGGCAGACTTATGACCCCGTGATCCACAGAAGACGACTCGTCAAACAAAACTGACACACACCAACATCGTTTTCCCATCTCAGAAGCGTCCCTCTGGGTGTACAGCCATCCAGTGTGACAGAGTAATTGCAGGATCATTACCGCTTCATGCTAACAGCCCCCCCCGTTTCATAACACAATGCATATGTATGTAAATAACAGCAAACTTCGGCATCTAAAATGATCATTAGAGAAACACGCAGCAATTGCTTTTGACAGCTAATCATCCGCTAGTCTTCTCCCAGAGTTCAGTACGAGTGATATTAAGGATTTGCTGCAATGTTCCCTGAATATAAAGCATTATATGATTAGGTTTTTTGTTTATTTGTTTGTTTTCACTAAGCTTTCTTTCCAAAGAGCGTATAGGGACAAAGGGTATTCAGGGGTTATACTGTAAAAATTGAAAGACTATGAGAGTCCCCTCCCCCTCCCCTCCCCATAAAATTATAATAAAGATGTTGGTGCATCACAAAATAATCATAATATGCACAATAATAATACTATTTCAGGCACAAATTAGTAAGAACAATTTAAAACATGTCAATTTAAAAAAATTGTAAACATGTTAAAAAAATTCCATGAATAAAAACAAGAGTAATCCAGGAAGAAATAAACTGTAGCCCCCCTAGTTTCATCTGTTTCATTTATAAGCGAGACAATATCCCCTTTCACACATACAGACCTTTCCGAAAATTTACCGGCAATTTTCCCGAAAGGGATCATGTGTGAACAGGGCCTCTTTGAAAATACCGGTAAATTCGTTCCGCCAATATTTAAAGATTTTAAAGCTTAAAATTTTTCTAAGAGAAGTTGTAACATTACTGGTAGTTTGCTGTAAGGCTGCTCTGTGTGAACGCAGAAGGAACATTGCCAAAAAGAGCGTGTATACGACTAGAACGCGCTGACGTGAGACGTCTACTCAAGCCAATCAGAACATTCAGACGCATTCACATCCACGTGGTTTATGAAAATAAAAACCTTTGAATATTTTTCCAGACACATTTAGCTGCTAGTTGTAAGTCAGATAACGTTTCTGTGTTCCTTCTTAATGCCAACTGTGGAAAAAAGAAAACAAAAAAAACATGCGGTTCACGTTTCTGCCTTTGGATGTCTCTGGGACAAAGCAGCTGCATGAATGCTAGA
This sequence comes from Danio albolineatus, assembly GCA_903798035.1. Lineage (NCBI taxonomy): Eukaryota > Metazoa > Chordata > Actinopteri > Cypriniformes > Danionidae > Danio > Danio albolineatus. Next base: position 5,802,698 of record CAIGQQ010034334.1, read on the forward strand.
GCTTTAAATAAAAGTGAAGCCATCAACAAAGCCTGACCCTTTCTATGTTTACAAACACAAGCGCAACTATTTAGATGTCCTTTCTGGTTAATGATGTCAGAATTTACAGGTATTTTGGAGTTAATGTGTGAATGCTCTTTCCTGTAAAAATTCCAGAACGTCCTCGCCTGTGTGAACAACGCTTTTTTTAATTTACCAGTAACGTCATTCCGGTAATTCTCCGGATATTTATCACTGTGTGAAAGAAGCTAATAAATCATTCAAAACCACAGATTAAATGAAAAACTAATTAAGTGAATTTCCTAACTGAATGTTCTTAACCGAGTGAGTTTCTAAATCACACACTGAATGTTACATATTTATTCTAAAACACTGATTCATTAAGAAAAAAAAAACACTGAACGTCTTTATAAGCGAGTTACTCAATGATTCACTGAACACATTCAATATTCACCCATCACAATATACGTGAGTCACTAATTTGTTCAAAAACATGGATTCGTTAAGTAACAAATCAAGTAAATGAGTCCTTGAATCATCAATTGCAATTTGTCAAATAAACACTGATTCAAACAGGAACTAAGCAATACAAGTGAGTAACTGAATCATTCACTCAACCAATTTGTTGAAAAATACTGATTCATGAAGAGACAATACAAGTGAATGAGTAACTGAATCATTCACTCAACCAATTTGTTCAAAAGCACTGATGTAATTAGGAAGAAAACAATATAAGTGAGTGACTGAATCATTCACTCAATCAATTTGTTCAAATAAACTGACTGAACTATCACTCAACCAGTTTGTTCAAAAGCACTGATTTAATCAGAAACAAAACAATAAAAGGGAGTCACTGAATCATTTAATCAACCAGGTTGTTTAAATAAACCGATTCACTAAAAAAAAAAAAAAAAGTGAGTCACTAAATTATTCTCTCAACCAATTTGTTCAAATAAACTGATTTATTAAGAAACAAAACCATATAAGTGAGTCACTGAATCATTCAATCAACCAGTTTGTTCAAAAA
>CAIGQQ010034334.1:5841490-5862495 GCA_903798035.1 Danio albolineatus
GCCGATACTATACATCTCTATGGCCAATATTGTACATCTCTATGGCCAATATTGTACATCTCTATGCCCGATATTGTACATCTCTATGGCCGATACTATACATCTCTATGGCTGATATTGTACATCTCTATGGACGATACTATACATCTCTATGGCCAATATTGTACATCTCTATGCCCAATATTGTACATCTCTAAGGCCGATACCATACATCTCTATGCCCTATATTATACATCTCTATGGCTGATATTGTACATCTCTATGGCCGATACTAGACATCTCTATGGCCGATATTGTACATCTCTATGGCCGATATTGTACATCTCTATGGATATTATACAAACTCTATTAACACAGAGGATGTAAGAGTATTTTTCGTTATTCGTTCAAACTCATTAATGTAGTTGTACTTTTTATTCCATTTATAAGGCATTTAATTGAACTCTAACAGTAAAAACAGCCCTTTCAATAAAGCAAATCCATCTTACTTTTTTAGAAGACGCATCTCCTGACGTATACACACTCACAACTCCTCACTAAAGTACACATTTCTAGTGCATCCACGAATCTACCAGCAGAATATTGTCTCTTTCATCAATCCGCCTTTGAACATCCTCATTCTCACACATATTTCCAGTCATTTATGACTTCTGAGCAGTTGCTTTTTTACATCTAACCCATATAAGTCTTATTGATGATGCTTTAGAATAATGGTAATGTCCAGTAATCTATTTATAACATTAGTACATCATTTATTAATCATAGTTCAACATTCACTAATGCACTGGGAATTAACATAACGATATTTAACTTAATATTAACAGGGGTGAGTTAATACCATAATAAATGTATTACTAATTGTTTGTTGATGTTAGTAATTATAATGGAGCGTTATTTGAAAGAGTTACTGACTTATTTTCTGAAAGGATAAACTCCGGATAAACTCTCTCTTACCCTCGGAGAAGCTGATGAGCCCTAGCAGATGCAGCAGTTTGAGGGACGCGCACACGATCACCACGATGCCCAGCAACTGTTTCCAGTTACACTGACTGACAGCATTTACACAGCAGAGGCAAAGCGCGTGCTAGTAGAGGTGTGACGCTGCCATTATGTTAGCTGACCAATCAGAGCCCCTTGAGGGCTGGTTTTCAGAGGAACTAGGAAATATGACAGTCGTTTTTATGTTAGCTGAGTAGCTGTATATAATCAAAGTAAGATATTTGAAAAAAATAACATTATTTTTTACAAATAAAGCATGAACACACATTGCTTTGCATCTAATAAACACAACCAAGCCTTAAAAATACACTCTGGACCACCCCTTTTAAGAAGAGAGAGATGGAGAGAGAGAAAGAGAGACGAAAGAACTTCTGAGCAGTTGCTTTTTTACATCTAACCCTTATAAATCTCCTTGACGGTACTTTAGAATAATGGTAATGTCAGGTAATCTATTCATAACATTAGTACATCATTTATTAATCATGGTTCAACATTTACTAATGTGATATAAAACCAAAATCCATGCTTGTTAACATTAGTTAATGCACTGGGAATTAACATAACCTAACGATATTTAACTTAATATTAACATGGATGAGAAAATACCATAATAAATGTATTGCTAATTGTTTGTTGATGTTAGTAATTATAATGGAGCGTTATTTGAAGAGTTACTGACTTATTTTCTGACAGGAAAAACTCCGGATAAACTCTCTCTCTTACCCTCGGAGAAGCTGATGAGCCCTAGCAGATGCAGCAGTTTGAGAGACGCGCACACGATCACCACGATGCCCAGCGTCTGCAGACCCTCAGTTTCCCACATGACCCCCTGCTCATGCCACCTGCCCGGCTCCCCGGACCCCGAGTCCAACTCCCCGCTCCAGTTTGCCCGCGGCTGGCACTGACCGGGCCGCCCCAGGCACCCACGTGGCGCAGCGCTCCAGTCCTGCTCTAAATCCAGCCTGAGGCTCCGCGGGAAAAACACACTCGCGATCTGAGGCTCCACAATACTAATACACACGCACTCACTCACGGCAGAGTGAGTGTTTGAGATGTGAGCTGCCGAGCTGCGCTACGGCTTTAGTGAAGAGAGAGAGAGAGAGGGAGGGAGAGAGGGAGGGATGGAGAGGGAAGGAGCGGAAATGAGGAGAGGAAAGTGTAAAATATGATTGCAATTTTAATGATAATAATGGTATTCTAACAATGTGTTAATTGGGTTAACCCTTGTGTGCTGTTGGGGATGTTTTCATCCATTTAAGGCTTATTTTGAGCCTTAACTTTCTCTGTGTTTCAGCGAATGGAAGGATTTTTGGTGACAAATTTTATTTTGATACATATTTTGGGAAATTGCTTTGACACTCTGGGCCAGAGATGGCCAAAGTAGGGCCCGCAGGCCAAATTTGGCCCCTTGTAACCTTTGATTTGGCCCACCATCCAATCTGAAAAGAGAGTGAGAATGATGGGGGCAAATTTCTTTAACAAAGACATCATCATTGCTAATTTAACATAACATTCTTTTGTTTGTTTGTTTTATTGCTGAAATGTTATTGAAAAATGTAAATAACCGTCACTCGATGCAGAAAACTATGCAGAAGATATCGGCAAAATCATGGCAAAAACTAGTGTAATTCTGTTATAAAGGAGATTGTTTTTGTATTTAATGTAATTTATTATAAAACGTAAAAGAATATACTATATAAAGCAATGTTTCTAGTAATTTTTAAATATTATTAAATAAATTATGTGGTTAGCACTTTCGCCTCACAGCAAGAAGGTCGCTGGTTCGAGCCCCGGCTGGGTCAGTTGGCATTTCTGTGTGGAGTTTGCATGTTCTCCCCGTGGTTGCGTGGGTTTCCTCCGGGTGCTCCCGTTTCCCCCACAGTCCAAAGACATGTGGTACAGGTGAATTGGTAAGCTAAATTGTCCGTAGTGTATGAGTGTGAATGTGTGTGTATGGATGTTTCCCAGAGATGGGTTGCGGCTAGAAGGGCATCCGCTGCGTAAAAATATGCTGGATAAGTTGGCGGTTGATTCTGCTGTGGTGACCCCGGATTAATAAAGGGACTAAGCGGACAAGAAAATGAATGAATGAATAAATTAGGAAATCGCCCATGGCAACTATATTTACCTTCGGCCCACTAGCATTAATCAAGTTTGGTTTTTGGCCCTTTGTAAGAAAAAAGTTGGACACCCCTGCTCTAGGAAAATTGACTACCCTTTGGTAATGTTCGGGGCTGTTTTTGCCCCCTTTCATTTCCGTTATAACTTTTTTTTTTAATTGCAAAGCCATGAAGCATATAATCATGCATTCTTGATTGTAAGTGGATTTTCCTGCTGTGAAGAGGTCATATTTTTGATGTTTACTGTTAATACTGAAAATGATGCACATGCTAGGTTGTGTTATTTTCTAATAACAGTTATTTACACCTATGGTAAAGTTTGTTCAGATGTTGTACCTACTGTACTGTGTTTTAAAACGTTTGTCAGATTTCTGTCTTAAAGGGGTGGTCCAGTACGATATCATATTTGAAACTTTAGTTGATGTGTAATGTAGCTGTGTGAACATAAACAACATCTCTGAATGTAAGGCGCTCAAAGTTCAATGCAAAGGGAGACATTGGCTTTCACAGAGTTAGCTTAGCAAAGCCTACAGCAAACAAAGTTTGGGGTCTACAAAAAAAATACATCTGGGTTAATGATGTCATAAACCCTTCAGGTTAAGTGCATACACCCTGCCCAGTCAAGGCGTTGTGATTTTATAGCAGGGAAAGCTAAAATGCTATTTCCACAGAGCTTCTTCTGTTTCTGTATTAAGGGTTCCAAAGGACGCGACACAGAAAGAAGTGCTTGCAGTTTAATTTTAATCTCATTCATACACTACGGACAATTTAGCCTACCCAATTCACCTATAGCGCATGTCTTCGGACTTATGGGGGAAACCGGAGCACCCGGAGGAAACCCACGAGACCACAGGGAGAACATGCAAATTCCACACAGAAATGCCAACTGACCCAGCCGAGGTTCGAACTAGCGACCTTCTTACTACCCACTACACCAAAAAGCTATAGCTAGCATTTGAGAAAGGTCATTTACAGTTACACTGACTGACAGCATTTACACAGCAGAGGCAAAGCACGTGCTAGTAGAGGTGTGACGCTGCCATTATGTTAGCTGACCAATCTGAGCCCCTTAAGGGCGGGCTTTCAGATGAACTAGGAAATATGACAGTCGTTTTCATGTTAGCTGAGTAGCTGTATATAATCAAAGTGAGATATAAAAATAACATAACAATTTTTTTTACAAATGAAGAGAGGAAGAGAGAGAGAGAGAGAGAGAGAGAGATGAAAGACAAGGGAGCAGAAATGAGGACAGCAGCACAGTTATAGAGGAAAGTGTAAATAAAAAAAATCACAATTTTAATGATAATAATGGTATCTTACACAAACTTTCCTACAACAAAGAAACTATAAGGAAAAAGCGGACTAACAGGTCATTTAGGATTCAGGAAGTGCATGGAAAAATCTTATTTTGACTCATATTTTAGGAGAAAGCTTTGAAATTTTTGTCAAAAACTCAACAATACACTAAATTGTCACTACTCTCAAATTGACTACAGTTTTGTTATGTTCGGGGCTGTGTTTGCCCCCATTGACTTCCATTATAAGCACATTTTTTGATTGCAAAGCCTTGCAGCATATAATTATGCATTCTTCCTGTTGGTGGTTTTTCCTGTTGGGAAGAGGTGAATTTGTGATTTTTACTGTTAATACTGAAAATAATAATAGGATTTTGTAAGTGCAAGGAAAAATTTGTTTTATTTTATTTGTTTCTAAATTTGCTTTAGTATTTATAAATACGTAATAACTGAAGACTTAAGAATGGCCCTTTGCGCCCGCTTCACACCGGGCTTCAGTGTCAACACTTGACGGAGAGAGTCTTTGGTAATAAAAAATTTAAACCATACAAATCAAAAATAAATAAATAAATAATAACACTAACTTTCACAATATTTTCTTTAGTTTAAGAGCGTGTGTGTGAATGTGAGAGTGTATGGGTGTTTCACGCTGGAAGGGCATCCGCTGTGTAAAACATATGCTGGAATAGTTGGCAGTTCATTACGCTCTGGCGACCTCAGATAAATCCGAGACTAAGCCAAAGGACAATTAATGAATGTATATATATATATATATACTTTTACTCTGTTTTCACTTAAAACCTATTTAATTTATTTCTAACTTAATTTACCTACAGATGTAACCTGCATTTCAGCAATACAAGCTGTTTGAACTAGAGCAAAAATCAATGCATAATGAACTCATTCTTTAAATGCTTGGACTGTGCATTAATTCACACCATTTCTATACTCTAAGGACAAGCTACAGCATTGATTATAAGACTGAAGAGGAAAGTCTGTCCTGCTCGACGCACAGCTAAACTGCAGTCACTAAATCACTCTTAAAGGGACAGCTCACCCCAAAATTTATTAAATTTACTGTACACACAATGTTTTGGTAGTAAACTTTTATGAATGTCTTATGTTGAACACAAAACAAGATACTCTGACAAATGATAGAAAAAGCAGCCATTGACATCCATGAGTACAAAATATGGACGTTTTTTCCCAGCAGTCTTCGGTTTAGACCATTTTGAGGGATGTAAACAAAAACAGCGGTCCCTACGTGTTTCCTGTTTTACATTTGTAATTTCTATAGCTTCCACAAATTCATGTTTATGTTATGACATGTTTTCAATTTGATACTTTCTAAATGTATGACGGTGATGCAGTAGTTCACACTGTCGCCTCACAGCGAGAAGGTCGCTGGTTTGAGCCTCAGCTGGGTCAGTTGGCATTTCTGTGTGGAGCTTGCATGTTCTCCCCGTGTTGGCGTGGGTTTCATCCCGGTGCTCGGTTTCCCACACAGTCCAAAGACATTGAATTGAGTAAGCCTAATTCGCCGTAGTCTATGTGTGTGAATTAGTGTGTATGGGTGTTTCCCAGTGATGGGTTGCAGCTGGAAGGGGATCTGCTGCATAAAACACATTCTGGATAAGTTGGCGGTTCATTCCGCTGTGGCAACCCCAGATTACAAAAGAGACTAAAGAGACTGAAAAGAAAATGAATAAATGAATAAATGTTTGATCTTCATATTACCTATAATATTGTAACACTTAGTCATTAGTTAACATTACATAAGTATAAACAACACACGTCTATAGCATTTATTATTTGTAGTTAATGTTAATTTAAGCATTATTAAAATTCAAATAGTGCTTGTTAACATTAGTTAATGAATAAATTAATGACTGTATTTGATTAATGTGAACAAAGATGATCAAATACTGTAATAAATGTATTGTTGTTTTTCATGGTTGTCAATAAATGACCTAAAATTATTTACTTGTGCTTAAAATGTGTTACATATATTGTATTATTGTAAGTCTTTTAAGTATATTAAGGTGTACTTTCATAGATTCTTTACAATAGTAAAAAACAGCAGCATGAATGTTTTGTTTGAGGGTATACAAACATGAATCACGAATACATGAATCATTTCAAGCAAGCGAATGTCAGCTAAATGTAGTTCAGTACAAATCATTCCTCATTTGTTTTACCTTTGATATTTCATAGTGTGCATTTACTACGGAGCATTCTAGCATCCTAAAAACCTTTTAATGCATGTCTACTGCCACCCTCTGGCCCAAAACATCACACTAACATTACACATATAGCACACATCACTTCCAGTCTTAAAGTGATAGTGCACCCCAAAATGAAAATGCACTTTAATGACTTTCTTTCTTCTATCAGGCAAAAGAGAAGATATTTTGAAGAATGTTAAACAGCCATAGCATTTTATGTTTGCATATATACAGTATGTAATATAAGGGTTGTCTTTACCCCAACATTCTTCAGAATATCTCATTTTGTGTTTAACAGAAGAAAACAATTAATGTTAGATTCACAATAGACATTTTTGGGGGTGAACTGTCCCTTTAATAAGATGTGCCTTCATTATAAGGCATAAATCATAAACACTGCCGCTTCTCACATGATCAGAGTTAATTCTAACTGCTTTAAAGGTCTCGTACCAAATTATTTGATTCCTTTTTTGGAACAAATAATTAAGTGCAGGGTTATTAATGAGGCTTGCGTAATTATTCGGATTACGCCTCGAGCCATTTTTAATTTTGCTCATTGTGTTTTCCCCCCCTCCGTCTGCCTATAATAGCTTGGTTTTAATAAAACTATGAAACTAGCCTTCGGGGATCATCAGTAATATTTAGCAACTCGTCGTTTTGGTGCAGAAACTTAAACAAAATGCAATAGCAAGCAACAAGACATCAGTCGCACTCTAAAAACGACAGATTTGTGAGTAAACCTGCTATAACTTATAACTGTTAACTTAATTTTTTTATAATTATGCACATACCGTTGAAGTCTGAATTATGAGCCCTCCTGTATATTTTTCTCCCAATTTTTATTTAACGGAAAAAAACTTTTTTCCAACACATTTCTAATCATAATGGTTTTAATAACTCCTTCATTCATTCATTCATTTTCTTTTCGGCTTAGTCCCTTTATTAATCCGGGGTCGCCACAGCGGAATGAACCACCAACTTATCCAGCATTTGTTCTACGCAGCGGATGCCCTTCCAGCCACAACCCATCTCTGGGAAACACATCCACACATTCTCACTCACACTCATACACTATGGACAATTTAGCTTACCCAATTCACCTGTACCGCATGTCTTTGGACTGTGGGGGAAACCGGAGCACCCGGAGGAAACCCACGCAACCACGGGGAGAACATGCAAACTCCACACAGAAATGCCAACTGGCCCTGCCGGGGATCGAACCAGCGACCTTCTTGCTGTGAGGCGAACGTGCTAACCACTAGGCCACCGTGGCGCCCATAACTCCTTAATAACTGATTTATTTTATCTTTGTCATGATGACAGCACATAATATTTGACTAGATAATTTTCAAGACACTAGTATTCAGCTTAAAGTGACGTTTAAAGGCTTAACTTCATTAGGTTAGTGGTTTGTTCTGTATAGATAAACTAAAAAATATTGCTTAAGGGGGCTAAAAATTTTGACCTTAAAATGGTGTTTAAAAAAATTAAAAACTGCTTTCACTCTAGCCGAAATAAAACAAATAAGACTTTCTCCAGAAGAAAAAATATTATAGGAATTACTGTGAAAAATTCCTTGCTCTGTTAAACATCATTTGGGAAATATTGGAAAAATTCACAGGGGGGTGAATAATTCTGACTTCAACTGTTGTTCGTTTACTTGTTAATTTGAAGCCGTCGGGTTTACTCATTTTATAAGTAAGGGATAATCAACAGCTTGCCGTGCGTTAAAGGGTTTTAATGCACTTCGCGGAGGTGACCACACTCTGCTGCTTTGCCTCCACGTCATGCATTAAAATCCTTTAACGCACAGCAAGCTGTTGATTATCCCTTACTTATTCCATGGTCATTTGCCAAGGTAGGCCTAAGTTTAAAATAGTTTTGCTGTTTGCAGCGCAATATTTGTCCGAATCTTTTTTTGTCCGTTTTTTACATGTTAGATTTTCTAGTCCCTCCGCTGAATCAGCTGTGACAGGCTAACAGAGAGACAGGGAGAGCATGTGCGTGCTGTTTATACCTGCTAATATTATTAAGATGCGATTTCATCAGTCCAATCACAGGTGGACAAATAAGACATTCCCAGTCACACCTGGAGTGTGTTTCCAGTCACATGTTTCTTTTGTATTTCTACCACTTCTCTGAAGAGGGAGGATCTGTATAATAGCTTTTCCCCCCCTTAACATTACCTTTAATACTTTGAAAGCTGGGCTACCTACAGTATAGCAGAATTTCCGTGATTTATACTTCATAATAAACATACAGATCTTATAAAAAGTACCATATCAATTAAATACACATTTTCAAGTCAAGTGTACTGTAGAGTCTTTGAAGCAAAAAAGTCTATTTTAGAAATCTCTGCTGTTAAATATAGGTCAATTTTGCATAATGAAAAAACATCAGGACAGGTAGGAGAACATTCTGCTTTATTTATCTTCTTTAAAACAAAAGCAATCAGCCAACCACGCAGGATCAGTGCGATATTACATTATTCACGGTCATAGAATAATTATGAAACTTATCTTTGTGATCTGCCAAAAAAATACACCTGAGAAAAAAATAAAAGGTTGAAATGTTTAAAGACTGACCGTTAGATACACCAAAGATTAATTATATATCACGTTTTAACAACAGAGATGCAAGAGATTCTACTTTTTACGTGTAGTCATGAACACACTTGTTTGTAGAGCAAGTAGTTTAATCGTTTTCTGCTGTTTATTATTTCTAGCCATTTCTCCCATAGACGACAAAGTTCTAAAACAATCGCAAAAACGAGCGCACTTCCACATTGTAGAACAAGGTCAATAGATGGCATCTGCTTGTTTTGTGTTAATGGGTTTCTGCTGTGTCTGCCAGTTCAGACAAGTTGAAAAAAGACAACATGCAGCCTCTTTAAAACTGTCTGAGAGTATCTATAAGCCATAATTGACTTATGACTAGGGCCAGACGGACTCTTTTTTGCTATTTCTGCACATAATTTTGTTAAAAATCTGCAGATTTTAGCGGAAGGATTTTGGGTGCCTCATTACTAAAACCCTAATATATTTGAATAAAAAAAAGAATACCTTTTTAACTTTTATTTAATGTTTACAATGTGAATCCAATTAGATCCACTTCATTTATTCCACTTTATTCAGTGTGCGCAGATTCCGTGTGGCCCTTATGACTTATAATGTGCCTGCATACAAGCAAAATATGGACTCCACCCTTCTCCCCACCTCTTTTTGTAAACAGATAACAAAGTGGCTAACAATGGTGCCATTCATTTTTCTGCCTTGTTAGGGTGTAACTTTAGAGACTTACAGGTGCCCTTGCTGAGAACCCAAGCTTCAGTAAAGGCAAAAGCGCAATTGATTAATTTTATATATGAAGGGAATATCCCAGAAAAAGTGCACAATAGCTTGCATGTGTGTGGTTTTTTTTGTAGGACTACTTTATACCCTCAGGAAATACAAAGCTGGACTTATTAATTTGTGTTTGCTTACAGTTATCAAATGCTACCTTCAATTAACTCGTGTTTAGAGTCAAATCATGATCCTCCAGGATTTTTTATCGCTGAATTTAACGCAAATGCAAGCAAATGTTGCAAAATTGTGGGGTTTTTTTAATTTCAGCAAATTTCCCGCACATTTTGGCTTGTCAAAATTCTAATTACTGCTCTGCATCCAACATAGGCTCATTCTGAAAATGTAGTCCTATATTCGTTTCTGGAGACCACAAATTATGGAGCCAGAGGTACGTATGGCTACATTTCAGTTTTTAAACGAACGCTACAGGGCGGTATGACACCGTTCCTTTTCGCGCTTACCAGCTGACCGCTTACCTCCATAAGAACAGCTTTCCCGCTCTTTAAGATCTCAAAACTCAGGGCTTCTAGTAGTACCCAGAATAGCAAAATCAAATAAAGGGGGTCGAGCCTTCTCATTTATGGCTCCTAAACTCTGGAATAGCCTTCCTGATAATGTCCGAGGCTCAAACTCTCTCTCTCAGTTCAAAACTAGATTAAAGACCTATCTTTTTAGTAAAGCATACACTCAATACGTCACTTAGCTGTATGATGCATGAATGTGCTCCACGCATCTCATTTATATACACTATGAACTGCAGCTACGCTAATTATTCTCTTTGTTCTCTATTCCAACTGGGGATACTCATCCCGAGGCCCCCAAAGACTTTGCAGCGCCACGGATGCGATCCAAGACCCGTGACGAGACGATCCCAAGGCTCCATAATCCTGGACCTCGCTGTATCCTGAGCAGCTGCTTGGCGGAGTAGCAAGCAAGAGACGGATTCCTGTGACCCTCCAAGGACAGACGAGCCTCGAGTTCTCCAGCCTCCGGCGACTAGACTGCAGCTAGAGCTGCGCACCGATGGATTACTCTTCAGTGTTTGAACTCTAAGTAGTGAATATTAAACAACACTGAACTAAACTGAACTCAGCTTTATACTAGCTAATAATATACTAGCTAATAACTAAACTGACATTTTCAATTTACTATAACCTTCTATGTGAAGCTGCTTTTACACAATCCACATTGTAAAAGCGCTATACAAATAAAGTTGAATTGAATTGAATTGAATTGAATATAACCAGTTGGACAAAATTGGACGAGGGCTTTTCTTTTTCTGGATTGTTTTTGAAAAACTTTGGTTGGGTTTAGGGAAGTGGGTGGGCGGGTCAATCAATAATATTGCTTGATTGGTTGGTCATTCAGTCAGTCAAACAGTCAATCGACAGCGGCCTCTGGTGGATTTACGAGAGAACAGCAGGCGCAAATGGCACTCGCGAGAGAAATTTGAGATGTCAAAAAGCATAGACAGCGGCCTCTCGTGGATTTGCGAAAACAAAAACTGCAAAAAAAACGTACCTCCTAGGACGTATTTCGCGGTCTCCAGAAATGTATAGTTATACATTAGACATTAGAATGAGCCTGGGTTGTCTGCATCAAGTCCACCAACATGTTCAAACAGTCGCCAAACAACACGGATGCATTATATTCAAAGAGTTGGTTTCATTTTTAAATAGGATACAGCAGCTTTAGGGGGAAAGTCTAATATCCTCTGTTTTTCCTCAATGTTTCCTTTAAATAAATGACAGAAATCAATGACTCTTGAGGTCAAAACATTAATAAAGAATGAAGATGTGTACATTTATGTATACTTTCACAGCAAAACAATGAAAGAAATGCAGCTACGTTTGCCGCAAATTTAGCAAAAACTCACCACAAAAGCATTTATTCACAAAAAAAAACGGGTTTTCAAAGGGACAGGTCCGTGATTTACACACTAACCAGCTCAAAAGCTGCAGATGAGCATTTCCTTAATACACTAGTATCACTTTTCATTTGTATAGATGTTTGTTTGAATGCATATTACATTGTCAATGGCAGGCTGCAATGTCAAGCAATGATAAATGATACGCATTGATAGGAGACGGCCAGCTGGAATCTCACGTTTGATCATTATAATGTGCAAACAAGATCCTCGAGAATGGATTACCAATCTTTTCGTTAGTATTTAAAGATGTATCAGTCAAAATGTTCATGGTAGACAGGTGTTTTTGACAGGGTAAAAATGGTGTTCATTAACGCTACCATTGAGCAATGTAACCAAAGTAAGTTAGACTTTTCATTAAGACCCTAAAGAATCATATCAACTTGTTTAAAAAAAACATCTGACTTAACCTAATGTCAACCAACCGCTCATATAACCTAAAATGAAACCATACAGACCGATGGCGATAAGGCAGTTATGTGTCGTCTTTCTTGTGACATCTTAAAGGTGATGTGAAATGTCAGCGAGTGTTGATGGAGAGCCCTCAGCGTGGTCCATTTCTTATCTCTGTCCAGCTTAGGATGTCTCTCAGATGTGAACGCTCTTTGTTCTTCGATTTGGGCTGCTCATGAAATCGATTGTGGCCAGAGATTACACATTTTTATTTTTACGGTCTGTCCGGCGGGACTCTTATCAAGCTTGGCCTGTGTGTCCAGTGGAGGGTTATATGAGGAAAACCTGTCCTGATTCACTCACGTTCGCTTACGCAACACAAACACTGCACACGGTTCAATGGTATTCTAGTTTGAGCAATGGGTATGGATGAAAACATGTGCTGAGGATAATGGGAGGACATATCTTTTGATGAATATTACAGGGAGGAAGGGTGGCACGGTGGCTTAGTGGTTAGCACTGTGGCCTCACAGCAAGAAGGTCGCTGATTCGAGTCCGGGTTGGACCAGTTGGCATTTCTGTGTGGAGTTTGCATGTTCTCCCCGTGCTGGTGTGGGTTTCCTCAGGGTGCTGTAGAAGAATCAGGAAAATAAAATTGGCCGTAGTGCATGGCTGAGAGTATGAATGTGTGAGTGTATGGGTGTTTCCCAGAACCTGTCCTGATTCACTCACGTTCGCTTTCACAAACACTGCACACGGTTCAACAGTATTCTAGATTGAGCAATGGGTATGGATGAAGACGTGCTGATGAAAATGGGAGCACACATCTTTTGATGGATATTATAGGGAGGAAGGGCGGCACAGTGGCTCAATGGTTATCACTGTGGCCTCACAGCAAGAAGGTCGCTGATTCGAGTCCTGGTTGGACCCCTTGGCATTTCTGTGAAGAGTTTGCAAGTTCTCCCCGTACTGGTGTGGGTTTCCTCAGGGTGCTGTAGGTGAATCAGGAAAATAAAATTGGCCGTAGTGCATGGCTGAGATTATGAATGTGAGAGCGTATAGTTGTTTCCCAGAACTGGGTTGCATCTGGAAGGGCATCCGCTGCATAAAACATATGCTAGAATAGTTGGTGGTTCATTCCGCTGTGGCGACCCCTGATAAATAAGGGAAATGAATCGTTTATAAGGAGGAATTCAGACTGGATGCACGATGTTGGGATAGAACATGACATTAAAATGTTTTGATAAAGAAATACAGCGACTATTTGGAAATAATAAATCGTTCCTGGATGATCTGAGGGGTTTTGTTGAGGAGTGCATCTGCGTAGACATAACAAATGATGTTTTTACTTGATAAATTATTTGAGGAAAACCGTGGGTGTTCAAACTTTCCTAGTAAACTCTCGAATTTAGAATCTATTCTAGAATCAATTTCTTCATCTTTCTGTAAAGGTCACAGTTTTTGACCCGTTCATAATGGCCACAAGACAGAGTAGTAATAATTAATATACTTTAATTGTGATTATTATTATATAATGATAGAGATAATATAATATTTAGTTCATTCATTCATTTTATTTCCGGCTTTGTCCCTTTATTAATCAGGGGTCACCACAGCGGAATGAATCGCCAACTTTTCCAGCATGTGTTTTAAGCAGCGGATGCCCTTCCAGCTACAACCCAACACTGGGAAACACCCATACACACTCATTCACACACATACATTCATTCATTCATTTATTTTCTTTTTGGCATAGTCCCTTTATTAATCAGGGGTCACCGCAGCGGAATGAATCGCCAACTTTTCCAGCATGTGCTTTAAGCAGCGGATGCCCTTCCAGCTACAACCCAACACTGGGAAACACCCATACACACTCATTCACACACATACATTCATTCATTCATTCATTTTCTTGTAGGCTTAGTCCCTTTATTAATCAGGGGTCACCACAGCGGAATGAATCGCCAACTTTTCCAGCATGTGTTTTAAGCAGCGGATGCCCTTCCAGCTACAACCCAACACTGGAAAACATCCATACACACTCATTCACACACATACACTACGGCCTATTTAGCTTATTCAATTCACCTATACCACTTGTGGGGGCTTGTGTGGGAAACCGGAGCACCCGGAGGAAAACCACGCGGACACGGGGAGAACATGCAAACTCCATCATCATTTCATCATCTTCATCATCCTGCTAATGTAGATGTTGGACTGAAGCAGCTAATGTTAATTTGAAATGAGGAAGTGCAGATGGCTGCTGACAAACTACTGAGAGATTTCAGCTGCTGTCTGGGCTTTCACTGCCTTTCTACACCTCCCTTTCTTCATGTGTTCAATACTTTTTTTCTGTGTCATTTCAATTTATGACGTATAACTTTACTTGTGAACTAATATACATACATGGGTTTCTTTGGTTGTTACCAACATCTGGGAAAAAAAAAATTCAAGTCAATGACACCTTTAGAAAAGTTTTCTGACAATAATGGTGACGTGTTTCTTGAGTTTCCAGTCTGTCTTTTCTTCATTTATTTCTAACATGAAAGATAAGCTGCTGGATCTCATTGTCTTTCCTTAACATCCCATTCATGCCAGATTTAAACAACTATTTCTGATCTTCACTAAAACGGTGTAAAAAATGTGCTACAAAGTGTCCGTCTGATCAAGGTGTTCGAATTGGTTGTGCCTCAGGTAGGCTATAACTGCATGCTTTCTACGACAATATCCACGTAGCATTCAAATCAGAGTCGGTTTCCAATATTTAGAGCGAGTGAAATTAGCCCGTGGTATCCTTAAATCCTCAAAAGCACAGAGCGTGAAATGTAAGCAATTAAAACCAGTGAACCGTGTCTGACCTGAGCGGTTCTTGAATGCACAATTGAGAGTGAAATTACACTGAGAGTGAAGTTCTGCTCACAACTAGGGTTGCCAGGTGCACGGTTTTCCCACACAATTGGGCTCTTTTGAAAATGCAGTTGCTTTTTGCGTAAATTCATAAGAAGCTGCCATAATGCTTTTAGTTTCATGTTTCTTTTTTCACATTTTTTTTTCCCCCATTTTGAACATTGGCACTGTTGATCTACAGCATACAGCATAGATAAATCGAGGCTAGGGTCAGTTTTTTCAGGCAAATCTCAAATCATCTGGCTGTGCTTGACCAACACAACACACACTCCCATAATCAGATTTATCAGTCTGAACAACAATGCTCCTCTTATGAAATATTGCATCGTTTGCATTGCATCAAATGACAGCCTTCTATTCAGCCCTGCAGTGTCCTGCCTGGATTGCACGCAGTTAAACCATAATTTGAACCATTACAAATTATTGTGAGGATGTAGTAAGCTCGTTAGAGGGACAGGTGTGCTCAAAAAAATGCTACTTGTTTAAGCTACTAATTTAAAATGAGCTGATCGACACAATTCTTGAGCTTTTTGCAGGACAACTTAATTGTTTTATGTTCAATCCACTCAAATTTGTAAAAACAATTAGGTTAACTTAATCGATTTGTGTCGGGACCACATGAAGAAATTGTGTGGAAGCCAGCAGTGTAGAGAGTGTCTGTATGTTGTGAGCAGGGTTGCCAGGTTTAAACTTTCTTGCCAGGCAAGAACAAATCACAACCATAATGACAACTCAGCAGTAATTACATCCCATTTCCCTCCCTGTTCAATCAGAGTCAGTTGCTCAGGTTTACCATCATAATTTTGTATGTATAGGATAATAATTATAAGAGCAAAAAAGGTTAACATATCAACGTGGCCCAAAGCTATGCTATTAGAATGGAACTGACTTTGGCTAGTTTTGGCTCCAAGCTAAAAACGTTCGTTCGTTCGTTCATTCATTCATTTATTTATTCAATCATTCATTTATTTATTTATTCATTCATTCATTTATTCATTCATTCATTCATTTATTTATTCATTTATTTATTCATTCATTTATTCATTCATTCATTTATTCATTCATTCGTTCATTTATTCATTCATTCATTTATTCATTCATTCATTCATTTATTCATTCATTCATTCATTCATTCATTTACTCATTCATTCATTCATTCACTCATTAATTAATTAAGTAATTAATTCATTCATTTATTCATTCATTTATTCATTCACTCATTCATTCATTCTTTCATTTACTCATTCATTCATTTATTCATTTATTCATTCATTTATTTATTCATTCATTCATTCATTCATTCATTTACTCATTAATTAATTAATTAATTAATTAATTAATTAATTAATTAATTAATTAATTAATTTACTCATTCATTCATTTATTTATTCATTCAATTACTCATTTATTCATTCATTCATTTATTCAATCATTCATTCATTCATTTATTTATTCATTCATTCATTCATTCATTTACTCATTCATTCATTTATTCAATCATTTATTCATTCATTCATTTATTCAATCATTCATTCATTCATTTATTTATTCATTCATTCATTCATTCATTTACTCATTCATTCGTTCATTTATTCATTCATTCATTCATTCATTCACTCACTCACTCATTCATTCATTCATTCATTCATTTATTCATTTATTCATTCATTCATTCATTTATTCATTCATTCTCCTTTGGCTTAGTCCCTTATTTATTAGGGGTCGCCTGAACCGCCAACTATTCTGGCATATGTTTTACACAGATGATGCCTTTACAGCCACAACCCAGTACCATATACACTCTAATCCACACTCACACTCATACACTATGGGCAATTTAGTTACTCAATTCACCTATAGTGTATACAGTATCATTGGACTGTGAGGGAAACCGGAGCACCCAGAGGAAACCCACACGAACACAGGTAGAACATGCAAACTCTACAGGGAAATGCCAACTGGCCCAGGCGGGACTCGGGATCCAGCGACCTTTTTGCTGTGTGGCGACACATGCCACCCATCAATAATTATAAAAATTTGAATATTTGAATGAAAATAAATATTAAATATAAAAATACAAATTGACATTAAGAAATAAATAAAAAAGTTTGCTTCTTAAAGGCCTGTTATTGTGTAAATAAATGGCCAAAACTTCTCCAGCTGAAAACCGAGTCACACAAATGTCCCCTGAAGCAACAAACACACACCACTGTGGCTAAATGTATTCACTCAGACATAAGAAAGCATATTATACAGGCTGCTCTACAAGACAAGTCGGTGAGTATGAGAATCGCTCACTACAATGTTGGAGAGACATAACTGTAATTGATTTCACTAGCCTTTGGCTCGACTACATTATTAAACAGCTAATAATGCGCTGCTAATGTTTCACAAATTCAGTTCCCATTCACCATCTCAGACAGCGAGCTTCTAATATCAACATCCAAAGGTACAAACGCTTTGAAGCAATTGTCAATGGGAAATGGGACCCAGTTGACCATCAACTGATAATAAATATATATGTTTTTATTTATTTTTGACCGGAAATGACACAGGCTTCTCCCAAAAGACAATAAGATGTTGTACAAAAGGCAAAATATTTCTCAGTGTTGGAACTCACCGGCACATTGCAGAACTTAAAAACAGTTCGAATCAGGCTTGGAAGTTGGGCGCCACATTGTCTCAGTCATTTAGACCTAGCTCGAGGGCTTACACCATCACGATAACAAGAGGACCCTATTTTGACTCGTACTAGTGCGCAGATGTTCGAAAGACCCTTCAGCTAACTTCGTAAATGATTAAATCTAAACAAAGGGGTTTAACAGAAATTTCGTTGTACATTAAAACATACGAATAAAAGACAATCTCTTGAAATGTCGAAACGAAGGCAGATGTATCTTTGGATAATGTGCTATAGTTTTCCTCATATGTTGTTTTTATTCCAACCAACCAAGTTAATCAATGTGTTGTTTTAACCCTTATGGCAGATAAAACTTCTGTATGAGTCTGAAATGTATGATGTCTGGTACTAAATGAAAGCTAGTGACATTTGCTATACAGTGATGTAAATGAAAAGCTAGTTGTAACATTTGATATAAGAGTTACAAACTTACAAGAGATTTTACCACGTGAAACCAACAAATAGTTTCTGTTAAAAATTAAACTTTACTACATGATACAGGGCGTGGACCCGCCCTTCATGACAACTGCTCATTGGAAGACGGAGTCACAGGGATGGACCAAACCAGGTCACTTAAAAACGCCCTGCAACCAAAAATCTTTGCTTTTTGCATCAGCTTGCTTGCGCTAGCTGCAAGCTGATGCCCCCTCTACTGATGCCCCCTCTACTGATGCCCCCTCTATACTCTGCCCCCTCTCGCCCTGCACAGACACCGCGCCGCCATGCGAACCACCACGAACTTTCCATGCACACTCAGTGGCTGAACTAGGTACTGCAATCCAAAGTCAAAACACTTCTTTACCCTGCATCTCGAGCATCTCCATGCAAACGCAGGTTGCCAGATTTATAACACCAACAGGAACGAGTGTTTCTGACTATCCAGCCCACACCTTAACCTATGGCTACAAGTGCTGACACACAATAAAATGTATATTTTCCATATTAAAAGTAGTTCTTGTCACTATTGGGCACTATTCTTTGCAGATAATTGGCGTATTTAAATGTTTCTGTTGCGTTGGGTCTAGTCCAGATAGCCTAATTCCTTGTTGCTCGAATTGTGAAATATTTGAGTTTGTAGTATTTACACTTTATTACTAATTAAAAATCCACCTAATTTGGATTTTTATAACTCTGAATCTGTGTCTCATTTCGGAGGCTACTGCTTTCGGCCGCGTTTGCATACATTGATACAGCCTTCGTGACTAAAAACGATATACAATGTTTTTTTTTTTTTTCTAGGCAACCTAGAGTAATGAAATATAATTGGGTAAAGTGGCAGTGTGCTGGATATAGAGAGCAAAACAAAAACAGACATTCTGACACAGAACGCACACTTTCAAAGCACAATAACTGATCTTGGCATTGTTTTTTAGATAAACAAATATGTTCACTTAACATATTTCTTAAATATCTGCAGACATCATGGTATTTCTATGATTTAGAACAGGGGTTCTCAAAATGTTCAGCCCATGATCCCCAAAATAACAATTCCACTGACTCGCAACCCTCACTGTCCTCAGAGGTGATTATAAGCATACAAACATTGCACATCACACACACCAATAGGAAGGAACTATATAAACACAACCATTTTGACAACACAAATAGGTGCAGCAATCTAACGACCATATAATTTGTTACAGTTATTATTAATTCAATTTAATATTAACCTTATTTATGAGGCAAGTGGGCACAACGTTTACAGCACAAGTCTATTTTTGTTTAATTTTGGAGACTTCCACTTGGAGATCATCCCCTATGTTCAGTCGTGGCCTTTATTTTTAATGTTTGAGTGTCGTAAAGGTGTCAAAGTTGACATTTGTGCTTTAAAATCAATCTGCTGCAACTAATCCTATTGCTGTGTTGTTAATAATAACCCCAGCGGTCGCAATGAAAAAAAAAATGATAGTTTTAATTAGCATGTTGTTGTTTTTTATGTAAAAATTAAATACAATTTTTTAATCTTCTGTAGGTTATGGATCAAATATGGTATATCTAAAAGTTTAATAACATTTTGGAAATCACCAAGTGACTCTCACTTTGGGAACCACTGATTTAGAAGAGTCAAAAGCTTACACACAGCACCTTTAAGACTCGACCACAAGGATTCATTAAGGATATTTTGTTCTATTTTATCAGGAAAAAGGGGAAAAATGCAAAGGTGAAAAGTATTTGTTGATGGTTCTCCGTTTCAACTTTAACATTTAACAGTTCTTTTTCTGCTTGTCTTTGAATCTATTGTGGACACAAATTACCTGTCGCTGGAAACTTTTCATGTTGCTTCTGGTTAGGACACTGCGTTTCTGAAATTTCTAGGACAGGAACATTTGAAGACAATTACACAGCATTTCATTGTGGTGCTGTCAGCACAGATATATGGGTAGCTTTTAAATGTCAAGAGCTTTTATGTTCCATCACCTGTGAAAAATAATTGGTCAAAAAATACTTTGTGGATTGAAGACAAACGACCTATCAAATTACTATAATTTTCTTTGAGCCTGAAAAAAAACAACAGCAACCAACTGCTGGGCAGAAAAGCATGTCTTCAGAAAAAATAAAGCTTTGAAAAGGTGAACCATAGTAATGAATGCAAACAAAGAATGAAAAAAATACAACATATGGCAGCCTTTCCAGACATAAAGCCATTTTATCAGTCAAAATGACACCAGATAATGAGTGTGTGTTTTGCGACTGCTGCTTTAGACTCTTCTAAATCATCTGGAGTTTCACTTTTCAAATGTTTTGAGGTGCAACTTATTCAGGCGATGTGTACTGTATCATACACGGATTTAATATATTCAAATACAAACTTAAATGCCCCACTGAATAACCTCGTAATGCAGGTATTATAATTATTATTAGTAGTAGTAGAAGTAGTAGTAGTATTTAAAAAAATTAGTGACTGACAGTCTTTAAAGTTTTTGTTATGTCATGCTTTGTTATGTCATGATATGTTATGTTTGTTATGCTATGTGTTGTTATGCTGTTTGCTAGGCTATGCAGTTGTTGTGTTGTGTCGTGTCATGTTATGTTATGGTTGTTATGCCATGTTATGTTATCATGTTTGCTATGTTATGTTATGTTATGTTATGTTATGTTATGTTATGTTATGTTA
>CAIGQQ010034334.1:5869947-5887002 GCA_903798035.1 Danio albolineatus
TCAGAATTATTATTTATTTATTCAGACAGACATTAATATATAATTATCATTTCTTCAGAATTATTATTTATTTATTCAGACAGACATTTATATATAATTATTATTTCTTCAGAATTATTATTTCTTTATTTAGACAGACATTAATATATTTATTATTTCTTCAGAATTATTATTTCTTTATTCAGACAGACAGGGGCGCCACGGTGGCGTAGTGAGTAGCACGTTCGCCTCACAGCAAGAAGGTCGCTGGTTCGATCTCCGGCTAGGCCAGTTGGCATTTCTGTGTGGAGTTTGCATGTTCTCCCCGTGGTTGCGTGGGTTTCCTCCGGGTGCTCCGGTTTCCCCCACAAGTCCAAAGACATGCGGTACAGGTGAATTGGGTAAGCTAAATTGTCCATAGTATATGTGTGTGAATGAGAATGTATGAATGTGTTTCCCAGAGATGGGTTGTGGCTGGAAGGGCATCCGCTGCGCAAAACAAATGCTGGATAAGTTAGCGGTTCATTCCGCTGTGGCGACCCCGGATTAATAAAGGGACTAAGCCGAAAAGAAAATGAATGAATGAATGAATTCAGACAGACATTAATATATATTTATTATTTTTTCAGAATTATTATTTATTTATTCGAACAGACATTCATATTTACTTATTATTTTTCCATAATTATTATTTATTTATTCAGACAGACATTAATATATATATTTTCATAATTATTATTTATTTATTTATTTATTTAGACAGAAATTTATATTTATTTATTTAGAGAATTTTTTTTTACTCAGACAAAATGTATATTTATTTATGTATTTATTTATTAAGAGAAAATAAATAAAAAATATTTATCTAGTCACACAGAAATTATTGATTTATTTATTCAGAATTATTATTTATTTAGACAGACATTAATATTTATTTATTTATTGAGACAAAAAAAATATATTTATATATTTATTTATTTTGAGAAATTTAAGTCATATTTATTTATTTATTCAGACAGAAATTACCATTTAGTTATTTATTTGTTTATTCAGACAGAAATAAATACACATTTATTTATTTATTTTTTGGTGAAAAGGGTGTTGTGTAAATGAACTTAATGATATAAACCGATTTGGGCCTCAAGAAACTCTTGTTCTTATTACTGATGTTGAAATAAATCGAGCTGCTTAATGTGTTTGCTAAAATGTATAATTCAAAAAGTGTCAAAGTGGTGATCAGAAGTCTCTGCTCAAACATAAATAAAACAGATCTTTGTATAGAAATGTGATTTCAATAAATATTAATGCCAAATCTGTGGAAACGCCACACCAGTGACTTCAGCAGTGTGGGGCGTCCAGCTTGGGAACACAGCCATCATTAAATTCATTTGAATATCGCAACCAAAACAGTCCAATTAGCTTGATGTACAACCAGCAGACTACAAATCAAAGTATTAATGCTAATGTTCGCATAAGCAGCCATTGCTTGTTCAAGCTGTTCCACCACAGCTTTTAAACTGAATGATAAATCTCTGTCATGTCCAGTGTGATGTCTATTGTATATGGCATTAAACTTATCCTAAAATGTTGTATTAGATATACTTCTTATAAGTCATTGTGTCTGTAATGAAATATACAGTTGAGGACAAATCTAATAGCCCTCCTATGCAATGTTCATTCTTTTTCAAATATTTCTCAAGTGATATTCTTAAAGGTGCTGTATGTAAGTTTTTGACTCTTCTAAAGCATAAAATACCATAATATGTTTGCAGATATTTCAGAAACATGCTCAGTTAACATACTTGTTTATCTGAAAAACAATGCTGAAGTCAGATTTTCTGCTTTGAAAATGTGTTTTCCGTGCTGGAACGCTGTCTTTGATTTGGTCATTTTAACCTGCTCAATGCCAGTTAGGCCAATTATATTGCAGCACCCCGGGTTGCCTTGGTGGAAAACAGCATATTTCATTTAATCATGCAGAAAGGCTCTGAAAGCATGCGTCCGTGACCGAAATGCGGCCTCCGGTGGACAGTAGCAGACTCCGAAATGAGACAGATTCAGTTCCACATGAGGTGGTTATTAACTAGCAAATGATATAAATATTACGAGTGTAAACATTAGGTGAGCAGGTTACCATGTCCTACGTCCTAGCAACACGCTTCGTGACGAGATACACAGTGATGAAGTCTATTTATAGAGTCTATTTAATGCATATTAACCCTCGTTAACATTATTAAATGTAGATGCTGAATCACTCATATGTGTTTAGTTCTAAAGTTCAATAACGGTTTATTTTATTGTCCAGATCTGAGGTGAACTATCTGCTGCTGCTTTTAGTATAAGGCAATAAATGTCAGGTAAAATGGCATTCAAACTCACATTGTTAGCATTTAGCACTGAATAAAGCACATGAGGTGCACCTGATCATTGTCAGTTTTCTGTTGTTCAGCTGTGAGAAATTGAAGCCGTTTCTAATATATCGATCCGAGGTGTTGGTCAGGACAAAAACTCCTTTTAATATGGAGAATATTCCTTCTATCGGGTGCCGTTGCTTTTATCTAGAACACGTTTTAAATCATTCGCTCCTGTCCTCAATCTGACAACCTGCACTTGCGTTTGTTTTGATGCAGGAGTGCAATACTTAGTTCAACCACTGGGTGTCAAACTTACATACTGCACCTCTAACGGATGAAAGGAATTTCCACAGTATTTCCTATAATATTTTTTCTTCTGGAGATTTATTTGTTTTATTTTTATTTTTTATTTGTGTTTATTTGTTTTATTTGCTCATATTTTGGTTTTGGGGGTCTCCAACAACAGGCTGATATGCATGCAAGGTAAAAAAAAAACACTTTTATTGTCTTATAATTTGCATTTATTTTACCTAATTACCCCAACGACTCACATTTAATTTGTTCAGTGGTTCATTTGTTCCAAACCCTCTCCTTACGCTAATCTGCGCTGATTGGTCCGACAACCCAGTCTATTGTGATTGGTGGACTGCATTCGGTGTGAGACAGAGAGAAATGCCCACCACTGCATATCAACATTGTTAAAGTAGTCAGAGTGCAGAGTGTATGTGTGAGCCCAATGCAGGAATGCATTAAAGCAATGCAGTTAAACACCAGCATATGACAAAAGCTCAACTATTTTGACACTTGACCGCCGCAAGTGTGTAGGAACAGCTGACGATAGTCATAGCAAAGTCAAAAGGCAGTGGATCGCGAGCTCACAAATCCTTTTAAATCCGTAAACAAAGCAGCACATCGCGTTTCAACGTAGCTTTAGACGCGATATGAGGTTATAAAGACCAGATACAGTACAAGCCATGTGGAGCGGTCACAAGTCACAAAACACAATTAAATACATAATTTGCACGCTAGAGAAAACACGGAGGCGACCATTTAAATGGCACTTAAGTTACTCCCACTTGTGAAATGGAGGAAGAAACTGGTCCATGAACTGTGTACTGATAAAGTTCCTGTCAAGCTCTGACAAAGTCCCATACATCGATGGTCTTTTCTGATCCTTCCTTTAACAAACGGTCAACAAATCCCCCATTGTACAAACGCTTGTAGATTGCTGAAGCACTCGCCAGAAACATGACAGGAACACAGCACAAGGCTGGGGTTGTAATGCTGAGGTATTTTTGCAGAAATAAACTTCACCCACTGACTCTTCACAGCCTCATGTTTAGGTAGGGGAAGTAACACTAACTTTCCCTCACACTTCAGAGCACAGCGTCTTCGCAACCAGTGTTGGGTAAGTTACTTTAAAAAAGTAATTAATTACTAATTACTAAATCAATATTGTATTTAAAATACTTATCTAATTACTGTGTCTGAAAAGTAACTTAATTTCTCAATAAGTAACTTAACTAAATACTTCTTGAAATCCCTATAAACCTTGAGTGGACAAATAATAAAAATTTTACTCTGTAAATAATAAATACTTAGATAAAACATATGAGTCAAACACAAAATAGTTTAGCCTTTTAGTTTTCTGAATCATCTTTATTATATTCCATTTAAAAAATCTATAATAATTTGATTATCATATATTAAAAAATAACTTGATTAATACTGTAATGTTCTTGTCTGGGAATATTTTCATTTCGTAAAACAGCCACTTGCTTCAGCTGAGTCCGACATCTTCCGCTTTATGACTAGCAGCAAACTGGCGCGCGGCGCTATCACGTGCATCTGCACTACGATGATTTTAAAGCGCCAGAGTTTACTTTTACCTTTAGAACATAAATTAATCAAATTGTGTAAGATTATTCAGCGAGTTTAATTATTTTACAATGTAACGCAGGTACATTATAAGTAACTGTAATTAAAATATCTAAAAATGAACAGTAATTAGTTACTTTACTTTTTCAGTGGAAAAGTAATTTAATTACATTAACACCCAACACTGTTCGCAACATGATTCAACCGTAATCTGCTACAGTGTTTGTCTTCCTCTTTTTCTTTCTACTGTTTTTGTGGGTGGGGATGCGGGTTTCAATTTTCCCGGGTAAGAGCGTGCAACAAACAGCTTGAGTTCTGTATCAACGTCACGCCGGCATGGCTAAAGACCCGTTATTACGGCGATTCCTTTCGAACCACTATGAGTCGACTCATTCATTGATTCATTCATTTTCTTTTCGGCTTAGTCCCTTTATTAATTCGGGGTCGCCACAGCAGAATGAACCGCCAACTTATCCAGCATTTGTTTTACGCAGCGGATGCCCTTCCAGCCACAACCCATCTCTGGGAAACACATCCATACATTCTCATTCACACACATACACTACGGACAATTTAGCTTACCCAATTCACCTGTACCGCATGTCTTTGGACTGTAGGGGAAACCGGAGCATCCGGAGGAAACCCACGCAACCACGGGGAGAACATGCAAACTCCACACAGAAATGCCAACTGGCCCAGCCGGAGATCGAACCAGCGACCTTCTTGCTGTGAGGCGAACGTACTAACCACTCGGCCACCGTGGCGCTCTTATAAGTCGACTCATTTATAAATAAATAAATAGTTTTAAACACAGCGCACTTTCAGATTTAAGGCTTTCACTTCACTTAGAGCTGTGTTACAAGCTGTATGGAAGGGCATTTTCAATTTAAATTGCACTTTAAGCTGAATGCTAGTACTGTATCTTGAAAAAGATCTACTTAAATATTATTTATATACTCTACAATATTAATACACTGTAGGTAAACACACATTATGTAAATGCAAACTTTCATTTTGGATACCATTAATCGTTGGCCAGCACTAGATCATTGCTCAGTCTCAGTCTACTGTACATTCTGAAATGCTTTTAAGAGCAAGACAACTCCTCCTCCCCAAAAAAGCACAACAAAAGCTTCTTACCATCATAGCCTGACTCTAAAAGCCCGAACTGCTCCAAAACCTTAACAAAGACCACGACCACGACCAGGACGGCAATCATCTCCAGTCCCTCCAGGTTCATCATGCTGTCTGGGTCAGGTCATGATCTGACCGCTGCTCAGGACAGACGGACGGATCCAGCATCATTCAGACCAGCTGCATCTCCCCAAAACACAGGAGAGCATAGTCCCGACGAGGGGCGGAGAGACAAATTAAAGACGAGGAGGGGAAAAAAGAGAAGGAGGGACCGCTGAGGAAATCAATGAATGATGATGATAAAAAATAAATCATATAATAATAGAAGATCTGGAGAGAAGCGGAGGCTGAAGTTAAGCTTTGAAAGCGAATGATCTCGCTCATACAGACGCCTGATGGCAGCTGATAACAGTACATGTGGAGAAGTGACACACACACACACCACACACACAGTTGAAGTCAAAATGCTCTCCTTTTGTTTTCTTTTTCCAATATTTCCCCAAATGATGTTTAACAAAGCAAGGACTTTATTTACAGTATTTCCTATAATATTATTTCTTCTGGAGAAACTCTTGTTTGTTTTATTTCGGCTAGAATGAAAGCAGTTCCAGCAGTTTTTATTCATGATTTTTTTAATATGTTATTTTTTTCCAGAGCAACCCCTTCCCCGACAATTTAACCCCTTACAGATGAGGGAATATATATATTAAAAATAATGATATTATAACAATTGTAAAAAAAAAAAAAAAAAAGAAAAGAAAAAAAAAGAAAAATAATACAAAGTAAATAAATAAATAAATAAATAAATAAATAAATGCCGCCATCCTTGTTGCTATTTATGGAAAACTTTTGTACATTAAGTTACGTTGTGTTACATTGTAGTTATCTCAAATTACATTGGTGATAGGTAGGGCCACACGGAATCTGCGCGCGCAGAATTCCGCAGATTTTTAGCCCATCATTGATTCTGTTTATTTACTTGTGTAAATGTATATTTATTCAGTTTTTAAATTAATTTTAGTAAAAATATTGATTATTATGAAAATATTCATATGGTTTATTTACAACACAGTTTGTAAAGTAATATTTTCTGTCTTTTACAAGTGATTTTATACGAGAGACTTGCTTTGTTTATTAAATATGGATGTAATTGG
Source organism: Danio albolineatus (assembly GCA_903798035.1). Taxonomy (NCBI): domain Eukaryota; kingdom Metazoa; phylum Chordata; class Actinopteri; order Cypriniformes; family Danionidae; genus Danio; species Danio albolineatus. The sequence continues at coordinate 5,876,447 of CAIGQQ010034334.1, forward strand.
ATTCACATTGTAAACATTAAATATAGGTTAAAAAGTTATTACTTTTTATTTCATATATAAATTTTTTAGTTATGATACTCCTAAAATCATTCTGCATAAATCCACAGATTTTTAACAAAAGACTCCGCAGAAATAGCAAAAAATGTCCGCATATTCCGTCTGGCCCTGGTGATAGGTTAAGTAACGTCTTAATATACATATCTAAATACAGTTGCAATCAGAATTATCAAAGACCCTGAATTTTTAGCCCCCCTGTTTATTTTTTCCCCAATTTCTGTTTAACGGAGAGCAGATTTTGTCAACACATTTCTAAACATAATCGTTTTAATAACTCATCTCTAATTACTGATTTCTTTTAGCTTTGCCATGATGACAGTAAATAATATTTGACTAGATATTTATCAAGACACTTCTATACAGCTTAAAGGGACATTTAAAGGCTTAACTAGGTTAATTAAGTTAACTAGGCAGGTTAGGGTAATTAGCCAAGTTATTGTATAATGATGGTTTGTTCTGTAGACAAACTAAAAAGTATATAGCTTAAAGGGGCTAATAATATTGACCTTAAAATAGTCTTTAAAATTTGAAAAACTGTTTTTATTCTTGCGGAAATAAAACAAATAAGACTTTCTGCAGAAGAAAAAAATATTATATATAATATTGAAATACTGTGAAAATGTCCTTGCTCTGTTAAACATTTAGGAAATTTTTTTTTTTTAAAGAAAAAACAATTCAAAGGGTTTTTTATTAATTCTGATTTCAACTGTATGTTGTAATACTTTCCCACCTCAGTCTTCATTTGTAGACATTCACTCATTTGTTCCATTACACAGACCTGTTCAAGTCTCTGAATCCACTGAGCCACCTTTGGAGAACCTTCTTCCATCCAATCTACTGTTATCCTTTTTTGTTTTGCAACCAGTAATAATATCCTTAATACAAATCTTGTTTCTTCAACAAACATTTCTTTCATTTCATTTCTTTCTTCTATAAGCATACAACTGAAGGAGGGGTGTTTCTATATCTAATACCTTAACTATTTCTTTTTTTAACATTTTTCCAAACTTCTTGAATCTTAGGGCAGTAGTTTTTTTTTATTTTTTCAAGCATTTTAAGGTCAATATTATTAGGCCCCCTAAGCAATATGTATATATATTGGGCCAGTTGGCATTTCTGTGTGGAGTTTGCATGTTCTCCCTGTGGTTGCGTGGGTTTCCTCCGGGTGCTCCGGTTTCCCCCACAGTCCAAAGACATGCGGTACAGGTGAATTGGGTAAGCTAAATTGTCCATAGTGTATGAGTGTGAATGAGAATGTATGGATGTTTCCCAGAGATGGGTTGTGGCTGGAAGGGCATCCGCTGCGTAAAACAAATGCTGGATAAGTTGCCGGTTCATTCTGCTGTGGCGACCCCGGATTAATAAAGGGACTAAGCCGAAAATGAATGAATGAATGAATATATATATATATATATATACATGTTTTACAATAAGGTTCATTAGTTAATGCATTTACTAACATGAACTAATCATGAACAACACTTGTAGAGCATATATTATTCATAATTGAACATTTACTAATACATTATTAACATCCAAGTCTATGCTTGTTAACATTAGTTAATGCACCGTGAGTTAACATAAACTAACAATGAACAACTGTATTTTCATTAACGTTAACTAACATGAACAAATACTGTAGTAAATGTATTTTTGTTCATTGTTTGTTCATGTTAGTAAATGCATGAATTAACATTAACTAATGAACCTTATTGTAAAGCGTGACCATGTATTTTAATTGTCTATTGAACAAACCATTGAAATACAATGACTCGCCTAATTACTCTAACTCACCAAATTAAGTCTTTAAATGTCACTGAATACTATCTTGATAAATAGCCAGTCAAATATTATGTACTGTCATCATGGCAAAGATAAAAGCAATCCACTTTCAAAATACTTCCTTCTGTGTGATTTATGAGCCGTTTTCCTCATAGGAAACAAAAAATGGACGTTTGGTCTCCACAGCATAAGGAATGCAAGGTACACACATACAAACACACACACACACACACGTCAGAGGAAGCACCTCCGGGCTCTGTCACACATAACAGATGCTGTCAAGGAAACACGTTTTCATGTTTCTGTCGTAAATCAGGAAGGGCAAACACAATGACTGAATATTAATAATAAAAATAGAAATATAAATATGCACCATTCAACAGCTTCAAGTTTTTAGATCACGTTTACATTAACATAACTATTTAAGATGCTGAATTTGTAGCCAGATATCTGACAAAATATATATGAGAGTGTGTTAGTAATTAGAAATTGTATTCATTGTTTTTCTTTAAAGGGCACATATTTTACCCCTTTTTCGAGATTTAATATAAACATTTTGCGTCTCCAGAATGTGTCTGTAAGGTTTCAGCTCAAAACACCTATCAGATTATTTATTATAGCATTCAGTAGTCTGTGTATTAAAGCTCTAAACATCTTGTTGCTGTTTTTGTGTACTGCGCCTTTGCCAGAAACCTGTAACCATTGACTTCCATTGTATTAGTTTTTTCTTACTATAAAAGTCAGTGGTTACCGGTTTTCATCTCACTTAAAACATAAACAAGATATTTTAAAGAAAGATGAAATCCTGTAACTATTGACTTCCATAGTATCTATTTTTTCCTTCTATGAAAGTCAATGGCTACCGGTTTTCAGCTTTATTTAAGTATCTTCATTTGTCTTAAACTGAAAGAAGACACATAAACTAACACTTTATTATGATTTTTTTATTTCTTTTTTTAAACACAAAAGAAGATATTTTGAAAAATGTCAGAAACCTGTAACCACTGACTTCTATTGAATTTAGTTTTTCCTGCTACAGAAGTCAATGGTTACAGCTTTTCAACTTACTTTAATACAAAAGTAGAAAAATGGCAGAAACGTGTAACCACTGACTTCCGTAGTATTTGTTTATCATACCATGGAAGTCAATGGTTACAGGTTTTCAGCTTTGTTCAAAATATCTTCATTAGTGTTGAATTGAAGAAAAACTCATATAATCACGTTTCTTCTTTCAACCTTTATGAGTTTCTTTCGCCTTTTAAACACAAAAGACAATATTTTGAAAAATACCAGAAACCTGTAACCATTGACTTCCATTGTATTTGTTTTTTCTTACTATGAAAGTCAGTGGTTACCGGCTTTCATCTCACTTACAACACAAACAAGATATTTTGAAGAAAGATGAAATCCTGTAACTATTGACTTCCATAGTATCTATTTTTTCCTACTATGAAAGTCAATGGTTACTGGTTTTCAGCTGTCTTCAAAGTATCTTCATTCATCATAAACTCTTATAAACACTTTACTTCTGTCAAACCTTTATGCTTTTTTTAATTTTTTTTTAACACAAAAGAAGATATTTTGAAAAATGTCAGAAACCTGTAACCACTGACTTCTATTGTATTTGTTTTTTTCTGCTACAGAAGTCAATGGTTACAGCTTTTCAACTTACTTACTTTAATACAAAAATAGAAAAATGGCAGAAACGTGTAACCACTGACTTCCGTAGTATTTGTTTATCATACCATGTAAGTCAATGGTTACAGGTTTTCAGCTTTGTTTAAAATATCTTCATTAGTGTTGAATTAAATGAAGAAAAATCATAAACTCACACTTTACTTCTTTCAACCTTTATGAGTTTCTTCCACCTTTTAAACAAAATAGAAGATATTTTGAAAAATGCCAGAAACCAGTAACCATTGACTTCCATTGTATTAGTTTTTTCTTACTATGAAAGTCAGTGGTTACCGGTTTTCAACTCATTTACAACACAAACAAGATATTTTAAAGAAAGATGAAAACCTGTAACCATTGACTTCCATAGTATCTATTTTTTCCTTCTATGAAAGTCAATGGCTACCGGTTTTCAGCTTTATTTAAAGTATCTTCATTCGTCTTAAACTAAAAGAAGACACATAAACTAACACTTTATTATGTTTTTTTTTCTTTTTTAAACACAAAAGAAGATATTTTGAAAAATGTCAGAAACCTGTCAATGGAAAAAATGTCAATGAAAAAATGTCAATGGTTACAGGTTTTCAGCTTTCTTCAAGATATCTTCTTTAATGTTTAACAGTATAAAGAAACTCATAAAGGCTCAGAACCACTTTAGGGAGAGCAAACAGAGAGAACTGAACATTTAAATTATGTGTGAACTATTCCTTTAAGGGCTGTTTTCTCAACTGCTGTCATTTTTTGAAAGATTTTTGTTAGTTTGTTTGTTTAATTGAGAGTAAAAGCGCACAGCGAACATTTCTATCTTCACTTTAAGCACTGTGGACAGCTTTAAACCTCTTTGTATCCCTTCTTTTTAGCCAGGAATGAAAAAGTGCAGCATTTACACAAAGCTTTAGTACATTGTTTTCTTAGCATCGTCATTCATCAGGCCGACTACTGAAGAGATGTCAAGCGTCAGATTACCATATGCCCTTCTCAAAACAAAACCTTTCCATTGTCCGTCAGTAACTTTACAGGTTTCCCTTATCCACGTGAATGATGTGAAGCAGCGTAAATGACTGTTGTGAACGGCTCCTTCTTTCTTCCTCCCAATGGTCCTAATCACATTACAGTGGAGGATTTGATTAGAACAAGAGGCCTTTTGATTTGTCTGCTAATGAAGGTGTATTGTTTCAATTCAATTAGGCTTGCCGCCTTGCGCATAATTGCCAGAAATGGCAAGGTCACAATGTCAGTAAACTGTGATTTATTCATCTTTTTTCCTCGTTAATCCTGAACAGAAGGGCTTGCAGCAGAGCAGAATCTAAAGGTAAAGCACTGCAGGTGAATAGGGTTAAAACATAAGTATCCAACACAGGATCGTTCTCAAAACGTAGTTCTATATACGTTTCTGGAGACCGTACATTTTGTAGCCAGAGGTACGTATGGCTGCATTTCATTTTTTTAAACGATAGCTATGAGGCGGTGTGACGCCGTTACTTTTCGGGTTTACCAGCTGACCGATTACTTCCGTGTGGACGACTTTCCCGCTGCAATCAGTTTGTCTCGTTAGCTCGCCATGTACGTCGGCGGACTTGAGACGAAGAGAGGAGTTGACCAAGATGACGGGGTTCGAGTCTGGTGAAGAGCGGTTCCAGAAAACAGGAAAGAGTCCAAAAAATAAAATAAACCAGTAAATAACGGTGAAAATGTGGTAAATGTGGTAAACGTGGTAAAAATGAGACGAGGGCTTTTCTTTTTTCTGAAAATTGTTGGTTGGGTTTAGGGTGTGTGTGTGTGTGGGTGGGTCAATCGATAAATTTTGGTTGGGTTTAGGGAAGGAGGAGGGTGGGTCAGACGATTGGTCAGTCAGTCAGTCAGTCAGTCAGTCAGTCAGTCGACAGCGGCCTCTGGTGGGTTTACACGAGAACAGCAGGCACGAATGGCATTTGTGAGATAACAAATTTAGAGATAAAAATTTAGAGATAAAAAAATCTATTAAATTTTGGTTGGGTTTAGGGACGGAGAACGGTGGGTCAGTCGATTGTTCAGTCAGTCAGTCAGTCAGTCAGTCAAACAGTCAGTCGACAGCGGCCTCTGGTGGGTTTACGCGAGAACAGCAGGCACGAAAGGGACTTGTGAGATAAAAAATTTCAAGATAAAAAATTTCGAGATAAAAAAATCTATAAAATTTAGGTTGGATTTAGGGATGGAGGACGGTGGGTCAGTCGATTGTTCAGTCAGTCAGTCAGTCAGTCAGTCAGTCAGTCAAACAGTCAGTCGACAGCTGCCTCTGGTGGGTTTACACGAGAACAGCAGTGATGTGATTGGCTGATTAGACATTTGCGTTAACAAGCAGTTGGGCAGGTGTACCCAATAAAGTGGCCGCTGAGTGTAAACAGGCATAACGATCTGTAAAGCTCTGACAAACAAAAGGACTCATCATTCCTGAGCCACATTAACAATTTGCTTAAAATGAATGAATCGTTCAAGAACAAGGGTTTACTGATTTGAAAGATGCCAGAGTTTCCGCATGCGTATTCTGACCCATGACGCTCCCAGACGTTTGGAAGCGTGGTGTGAATTAAAAGCCACCAGGATTGGTTTTGCACATTCAGTTCATCCTACGGCCGCACTTCTGGACATGTAGAGGCATGATTTCTCTCATACAAACGGCAGCAGTAGTGAATTGATATCACAAAGGATCAAAATCATATTTTCAGATAAAAATGACATGACAATATTGAGCTTTTCAAATGCAGCGGAGGACGAAGGAAACAGAGAAGTTTAAATCAGATATCTGTATGTATAATACAACTCTCCTAATACTTAAAAATAAAGCATGTCTTGTAAAGAGATGACAATGGTGAAGAGCCTGGAAGATGACCCAGACAGAGCGCTGTTTATTAACCTCGAGGGTTGTTTTTAAGGTGTGACCTCTTGTGGTTCACCTTCCTGTGCTGCTGAAATGTTTATGAGCTCATATTGGCAAACACAATCTCTACACCTAAACCAAACACCACACCACAGAAAATAATAGAAACATTCAGCTATTGTCACGTTGTGTAAAGAAAAAGATAACAACAAGGTAAATGCAAATGCAAGTGTTTAATGACCAGTGGTGTAAAGAAACTAATTACAAGTACTCAAACGACTGTAATTGAGTAGTTTTTCTTAGGAATTGTGATTCACTGAGTAGTTTTATAAATGTGGAATTTTACTTCCCCTTGAGTACATGTTTAGTGCAGTATCGGTGCTTTTACTCCACTACTGTCCTTCAACCTGCAGTCTCTACTTTATTTATTTCTTCTCTATGGTCATTGTCTAAAGTAGAAAGATCAGTCCTGTGATTCCTGTCCAATTAAATCACACATAGAAAGTAAATCACATCATACTGAACAACCTCAAGACATGGGCTCTTTATAAATGCAAAAACCTTTTGGAAACATTAAAAATGTGCAAGAAGATGTTCAAAATCTGCACACGCAATGATCCAGAGACGGTTTATAGACTGCATGACACTGAAAATGATGGATGTCGACTGTATGATGACTGAAATCACCAAACAGCCTTAAACAATCACTAAATGGAACGAAGTGGGGTTTATTTATAAACTAATTTTGAGAGGATCAGGTGCTTATGATAGAACACAGTTGGTACCACATCAGCTCTGCATATTGCACCAATCAGACGAATCCTGACACACTATAAATCACCAGAGCTTTCTACTCCAGTGATCTTCGTCTTGAAGAATCCACCCTTCCACCCCAACTCCTCCCCTTCTCCTATAGGGTGGCACGGTGGCCCAGTGGTTAGCACTGTTGCCTCACAGCAAGAACATCGCTGGTTCGGCATCTCTCCGAGCCTGTCGGTGTTTCTGTGTGGAGTTTTCCCCGGGGTGTTCGAGTGGGTTTTCCCCGGGTCTTCCGGTTTCCTCACACCGTCCAAAAAACATACTACATAAGTAAATTGACTACTTTTATATAACATCTTAAAGCAACTCTAGTTAAGATATATCTCAGCTTGTTCATAAGCGAGGGGATTTCTCGAGACTTACCTGAGCTCAAACTCTCCTCTCGCCCTTTAAACGAGTGGGAGCCCCGGGCTCAAGGATATTCTGAGCTCAGGGCTCTCTCCCGGAACAGTATGCCAAATACGCTTTATAATCAATCATCAGCAATCATCAACCCTTGAATGAAGAATGGAAGGTAGGGCCAAATAAAAGGAAGGATCAAACAAGGAATGGAAGGAAGGATCGAAGAACCAAATAAATGAAGAATCCAAGGAAGGACTGAACAAACTAAGGAAGGAAAGAAGGAACGAACGAATGAATGAATGAATGAATGAATGAATGAATGAATGAATGAATGAACAAAGGACCTAATCAAGGAAGGAACAAAACTATGAAAGAAAGAATGAGTGAACAAATGAAGGGAGGAAAGAAGGAAGGACCAAACAAATGAAGGAAGAATTCAAGGGAGGACTGAACAAACTAAGGAAGGAGCGAACAATCGAATGACTGCACAAAAGGACCTAATGTAGGAAGGAACAAAAAAATGAACGAACGAACGAGTGAACAAAGGAAGGAGGGAACAAACGAATGAAGGAAGGAGAGAACAAACAAATAACTGAAGGAAGGTTGGAAGGAACGAACAAAAATTGGAAGATCCCTAAATACACTATATGTTGTTTGTGCAGGGATGTGTAAACGTAACATTCTGTAAACGCATCAACTTTTCTACAGTGTAATACTCACTACTCACTACTCTTGAGTACTTTTAAAAGTCTACTTTTTACTCATACTTTGAGTAATATTTACTACAGATACCTTTACTCTATTTGCACTACATTTTTGGGCAAGTAATGATACTTTTACTTAAGTATGATTTTTCAGTACTCTTTCCACCCATGTTCAAAAGGGAATACCACACAGGCCCTAACCCCCAATACCACCACCTGTCCCCTTCATGGTGCGTGCCCTGTGAGACTGTCTTTGTATGGGTGTTTCCCACTACTGGGTAGCGGCTTGGAAGGGTATCTGCTGCATAAAACATTTGCCGGAATAGTTGGTGGTTCATTCCGCAGTGGCGACCACTGATAAATAAGCGACTAAGCCGAAGCAAAATTAATGAATGAATAAAAATATTAACCAAATACCTTCTTTCAACTAAATGAAAATATTTGATTAGCTAAAATATTGAGGAAAAAATGTAAGTAACATTCTAATCTAAAAAAATATTTAAAAAAAATTAAAAATTTAAATAACACTCATGGCATGACACGAACAGCTTCACTGATCAGCCTGAATACAAATGTCCTAAAAATCACATTCAAATTTCTAAGAATTGTTTTTACGCACAAAAACCGCAGGTTAAGAAGCTAAAAGAAAGCCACACACACCATAATTAAGTATCATTTCTCGCTCATAAGATAATTTCCAGCACAGCCAATCATGTGCAGCGAACGTCCCAAGCTGAGAGTAAAGATTAACACCAGCAGATTCTGATTACTGCACGAGCTCCCCATGCATATAATCACTCCTCCTGTAGAGCTCCAACATGTTACACACATGAAAGAGCACACACCACACCATCGCAACATATTTCAGGGCTCGCAAAAACATACATCTAAGCTTCAAAAGTCCATATGAAAACAAAGAGATCCATACATAAGCGGAGAAACGGAGGCGTCTTCATACACACAATATGCCCATGTGCGAATCCATCATTCACACTCCTCTTTCACTTCACACAGGTGAGAAAGACACACACACACACACACACGTTTTCCATCAGAGCCGTGAGCTATATTTAGAGGAGCTCAGCTGCTGCAAATAAAACGGTAACAGATACGACCCCTGATGGCCAAATCTCCTTTCACACAGAGGTCATCGCTATGATCAGACGCATGACGGCACTTTTTTGGTGTGTGTGTGTGTGTGTGTTTGTGTGTGTGTGTGTGTGTGTGTGTGTGTGTGTGTGTGCAAGTTTCCGTCATAAAAAATGCAAGGCTAAAGACTGACTGACGCTTGTGTATGACAGCAGAAGCACGCAAAGTGAACGTCAGGCTTTGTCCCAATACACTGTAAAACATTATATGACAATAAGTCACGTTTTTATGTTACCTTCACTTATTTGAATACTTAATCAGGTTCAACTACATTTATTAGGTCACACTTTACAATAAGGTTTTATTATTAGTTAATATATATACTAATATGAACTAATTATGAACAATACTGTTGTCACGATCACTAGCGATCCAGCCTGTGCAGATCGCTGGTAAACCCACACACCGCATATGACTACAAATCTGCGGGTTAGTGGACTACAATACCCAGTCATGCACCACACATACACAACCGGTTCCAGATCCTGACTGATTACACTCTCACAGCTGATGCTGCTCAAGGACTGATGACTGCACTATAAATACAGCACAGTAACACACAGTCATGGCTGAGTCTTGTTATCTGTATTAGTGACATTACAGTGCGTTTCCTTCGTCTTGCCTTTGCCGTGTTTTGATCCTCGCCTTGTTTTTTCTGTTTATCCCTGTCTGCTGCCTGCCTTGTGCCCATCTGCCTGTTTTTTTGACTACGACTCTGGATTGCCCTTATACATCTGTTTGTCCCTGTGTCGATCATTGCTTGCCTGATCATCCTGTTAATAAAACCCTGCGTTTGGATCCTCACCTCCGTTGTCAGTGTCACATCCCACGTTACAACTGTACAGGATTTATTAATCATAGCTCAACATTTGCTAATGCAATATTAACAGTGTAGGGGAGTAACTAGTTACATGTTACATAATTTAATTACGAAATAAAACACACACATCACATAAGACTACAAATCTGCTGGTTAGTGGACTACAATACCCAGTCATGCACCACACATACACAACCGGTTCCAGATCCTGACTGATTACACTCTCACAGCTGATGCTGCTCAAGGACTGATGACTGCACTATAAATACAGCACACTAACACACAGTCATAGCTGAGTCTTGTTATCTGTATTAGTGACATTACAGTGCGTTTCCTTCGTCTTGCCTTTGCC
>CAIGQQ010034334.1:5899411-5914041 GCA_903798035.1 Danio albolineatus
TATATATATATATATATATATATATAGCAGATCAGTAAACTCACTACAGTTTGATAAATATCACAGTTGTTTTACAACATAATGTACTTTTGTGGCTTTTGAATCTATGCAGTTTATTTATAAGGATAGTGTCTTTTATAAATATTCGACATTTCAGAGATTCAGAGCATCTGCATCCATCAGCCTATCATACAGAGCGGAGCAAAGAGGGTTGATGTTACACCACAAGATGGGGACAGAGACCACACAATAAGTCCTTAGAAGAGAAAACCTGTGTAATTTCTAACTACAGCTGATCAAATCATTACAGAACAGGTAAGTGACACTCTAAGTCGATCTCTCTCTTTTGTATGTTGTAGTGCTGTATTTATACCATAGTAATCTAGTAGTGTTTGCTTTGCTTTGGCTTTTTCGGGCCTTATTATTGTGCTTTCCCTATTGCAAGAGAGAAATACTGGGAAATCTCTGTATGGCATTTCATGCTGTTCAGCCTAATAATCTTAAAACGTGAGCAAAATCACCTGTTGGGATCACTTTAGACATTACGCAAGAGAATCATTCAAACACAAGCTCTAAAGTAAAGTAGCAACAGTTTCTACTGTTCTGACGTCAGCTTATATACATGATTATGCCGTTGAACTGTATAAACGCAATATCAAAATAATCGTTTGTGTGTGTGTGTACATTATATATATATATATACATAAATTATTATTATTAATTATTATTATTAATTATTATTATTATTATTATTATTATTATTATCATTATTATTATTAATATTTTGTGCACAACTTTTAAAGTCCCCCTGAAATCAAAACCTAATTATTTTGAAGATTTTTATAATTATTATGCTCATTTTAAAATAGTCTATAGAGTGAACTAGTGCACTTCAGAAACAAAACCCAGATTTACTGTAGGAGACGAAAGCATTCAAAACACAATTTTTCACATTTTATTTTCTTTCTACACAGCTTGATGTTCTTTATTTTAGTTTAGGTTTCAGATTTCAACATTTATTTATTATTGTTGCATATATTAATATTTGAAATATTAAACTTTACTTTTTAAAATATATTTAATTTTTTAGTTCGGAGGAATTTTATTTATTTATTTTTGAATATGCTGTTTTTAATTTAGGTTTAAATTTAAGTTTTATTTTATTTCAGCTTTATTTCAATCACAGAATACATTTTTTAATAGTTTTAGAATTGAGTTTAGATTCAATAGTAAAAACATTATTATTATTATTATTATTATTATTATTATTATTATTATTTATATTATTATTCATATTATTATTTATTTATTTTTTTTTATTCTTTGTTTGTTTGTTTGTTTATTTTTTGCAGTTTTTTATTTTAATTTAAATTTTAGTTTCAGTTTTTAGATTTCAAAATGTATTCATAACACATTTCACAGACTGTGACTCATGATGATGAACGCGAAGCGTGTGTGTCGAGTGTTTACGCTTTCGTCCACTTGTGAGGAGTATTTCTCGCTGTGCATCCACAGGGCTTTGATGCTTGTGCTCGCTTGCTTTCAGAAACATTGAACAGAAGGCTTTACATGCACTCCAGCCCCACTCTAATGCTGGCCATTAATTTACAAGAGCTTCTGTTTAACCAGCGCCGCACTGACAAAAGCATCCTGCACCATCCCAATACATTAGGGGAAATATACTTGTGCTTTTGAAGTGCACTAAAAGGACACAGTCGCCAAACTCATCGAGCGCTGCAAGGTTCTTTCATGGAGACGAGCTTCACTGAAGGGTCTCTTTTGTGTTTGCGTGTCGTCTATGGCTGCGCATTAATGGTTCAATATTTGATCTGCAACGATTATATGAAGAAAAAAACAGTATTTGTTTCTTCACTGGTCAAAAATAGTACTGCATCCATGTTAAATACAATATAAGTTTTTTATATTTCAAAAAAGCACTAACCAAATGTGCTTCTCAAAAAATAAATGAAAACAGACAGCAGCTTTGAGATGCAGTTACTAGGGTTGGGCGATGTCAAGCTACTTGGCATCGTACGATGTCTAATTGTCTAATTGATTGCAACTGACGATGGCATTGTTGTCATAGGCGGCGGTGAATTAATTATTTATCAATAATTAATTAATACATAACAAATTGATTAATAGTAGCCTAACGTTTCAACTACCTGACTTGCATAGTCTTTGTTCTACCCATAACCAAATCATAAATAAATAAATAAAGATAAGCTACACACATATGACCACCTGTCAATCACTTTTTCCGCAGGACTAAGTGTCGTTATAATGGCGTCGACAAACTTGGTTGGTAAAAAGGTGCACAAGCAACAGGAACCAACCAACAGTATATGATGTTTCCGCTAACATTACTAAGCACAAGCGTGAAAGCGAAAGATTGAAGCAGTGTACTGACGCTGTGACACATTACCTGATAGATTCAAAAGACAGAAGAGTCGTTAGAAAGAGACAAGATTAATTAAATATCATGTTTAACAACTATAGTGAGACGCCATCCAGCGGTACATCCTTTATGAACTGTCCGACGTGCTCTGCTCTCGGGGTTTTGTGCTCAAAGCACCCGCTGACTGCATGACAGAGTGTGTGTGTTTTACAGTCACGTGATGTGCATTTTCAGTAGTATAGTATGGATGGAGGGCCGTTCAGAAATGCTAGATGAAAAGTCAGTGTGGATGGGGATCGTTTTCGTTCTGAAATGCCATCTTAAATCGAAGATGTTTGGTGTAAACTGGGCCTAAGTGTGTATTTTTTGCGAGCTGGTTGCTACTGCGACAGGGGCCGGGTGGAGGATTGTGATGCCGGCTCGGCATCATGATGTCTATCGACCATCAGCGATGAACGATGGCACTGTCTAATAGCCCAACTTTATTTTTAGAGCCTTTCTGAATGAATGAATGAATGAATGAATAAATAAAAAAAGCTGTTTTCCACCAAGGGAACCCGGGGGGCTGAAATATAATTGGCTAAACTGGCATTGGGCAGGTTAAAATGACCAAAACAAAGACAGCGTTCCAGCAGAATATCTGACTTGAGCATAGTTTTTTTGTGATAAATAAGAACGTTCACTGCATGTTTAAATGCATGTTCACTGCAAGGTTAAAATGACCAAAACAAAGACATCGTTCCAGCACGGAAAACACATTTCCAAAGCAGAATATCTGACTTGAGCATAGTTTTTTTCTGATAAATAAGAACGTTCACTGCATGTTTCCTTAATATCTGCAAAAACTCGAGTCAAAAACTCACATACAGCACCTTTAAGAATATTTTCACTGTTTTAGTTCAAGCATAATCAAGTAAAAAATGAGTAAATCATTTTACAAATCACAGAAAAAACAAAAGTAAAGCAAGAAAACAACAACAACAAAAAAGAATCAACAATGAAGAAAACAAGATAGCGACAAGAATGATTAAATATCACGTTTAACAACTATAGTGAGACGCCATCAGAGGTACATCCTTGATAAACTGTCCGACGTGCACTGCTCTCTGGGGTTTTGTGCTCAAAGCACCCGCTGACTGCATGACAGAGTGTGTGTGTTTTACAGTCACGTGATGTGCGTTTTCAGCAGTATAGTGTAGACGGAGGGCTGTTCAGAAATGTTAGATGAAGTCAGTGTGGATGTGAATCGTTTTCGTTCTGAAATGCCCTCTTAAAACTAAGATGTATTAGTGTAAACAGGGCTTGAGTGTGTATTTTTCGAGAGCGGGTTGCTGCTGCGACAGGGGTGGGGCGGAGGATCATGATGCCGGCTCAGCATCATGATGTCTATCGACCATCAGGGATGAACGATGGCACTATCTATCGAACCAACCTTATTTCAGAGCCTTTCTGAATGAATGAATGAATGAATGAATGAATGAATGAATGATTGAATGAATGAATGAAATAAGCTGTTTTCCACCAAGGGAACCCGGGGTGCTGAAATATAATTGGCTAAACTGGCATTGGGCGGGCTAAAATGACCAAAACAAAGACAGCGTTCCGGCACAGAAAACACATTTTCATAGCAGAATATCTGACTTCAGCATTGTTTTTTCTGATAAATAAGAATGTTCACTGCATTTTTCTTTAATATCTGCAAACATAATATGGTATTTTATACTTTAGAAGAGTCAAAAACTCACATACAGCACCTTTAAGAATATTTTCACTGTTTTAGTTCAAGCATAATAAAGTAAAAAATGAAAAAATAATTTTACAAATAACAGAAAAAACAAAAGTAGAGCAAAGAAAACAACAACAACAAAAATAATCAACAATGAAGAAAGCAAAAGACTGCGGCACAAAAACAAAACAACATAAAAGTGTTACAAAACAAAAAACAAAGACACACACACACACACAGTCTTGCAATAATGTGAAATATTAAAACTCTACTCTGGTAAATGTCACAGGACTGCTGCCGCACCATTTACAAAGAAATAAAAGGCCGATGAGAGAATATTTCATCACTCTTTCATAAAAGAAAAACTCGAACTTCACGCTTTCACATATAATCATCTGACAAAGTTTATAGGCTCTCAGATCTCATTGAAGCATAAAGGACGGTAATTTTAATTCTGCTCGGACTGAGTTGTCATACTAACTTATGCAACACTTTGTTCTGGTCCTTTGTTTTGATTGGTCAAGCAGTGGTTTAAAAGGGACTGAAGCTGCTGGAAAATTACATCATAACACTGATATACACAGCATGCCAATGTCAGCTCTCAAAAAACTAACCAGACACTGAATATAATGAGATATTTAAATCATACTTGGAGGACAAAATACTTTTGTCCAGCATTTATCACATAGTTCTCAAGAATACTTGCTTTCATTGGTCAAAAAGAAAATTAAACGATAAATAAAATAGAATAAACATATTTATCCTATACATATTTATCCTATACATATCCTAACATATTTTGCCTCTTTTAGATTGTCAATAAAATGCTAATGTTTTCTAAATGCACTGTTTATATATGTGAAGTTTATTTATAAACTAATTCCGAGAGGATCACATGCTTATGGTTTACCACGGCTGGTCTCACATTACGTATAATCACGATCTCCAAACATATGATTCCCCATCTACTATAAATAAAGCTCAAGAAAAATATAACAAATGTAAACAATTAAACAAACAAATAGATATTTAATTATTTGATATCCTAAAATATTTGAAAGTCGTTTTTTTTTTTACGATTTTAAGATTGACTCAACAGACATTTAAGATTAAACATTCTGATGTGCAAAAAAAAGTGCATTTTAGTACAACTAAGCACATTCATTCATTTTCCTTCGGCTCAGTCCCTTATTTATTAGGGGTCTCCACAGCAGAATGAACCACCAACTTATTCAGCATAGTTTTACGCAGCGAATGCCTTTCCAGCCACAACCCAATACTGGGAAACACCCATACACTCTCGCATTCACACACACTCATACACTACGGCCAATGTCTTTGGTGGGAGACACCGGAGCACCCGAAGGAAACCCACACCAACACTGGGAGAACATGCAAACTCCATACAGAAATGCCAACTGACCCAGCCGAGGCTCGAACCAGCGACCTTCTTGCTGTGAGGCAATCACAAGCACACAATCTTCATTCTTTCTCCACTGCAGCATGACTTTATATTCTATACTGGACATTATTTCTGTTCAGTGACAAGACTTTTGTCTAAGCAGAGTCAGACCGCACTGTCCTACTTATATCATTAAAAAATCAAGGCATAATCATATTTTATTGTGGTAAAATAAGTGTAATCTAGAGGCCTTTGCCTTCCATATAAGCCACTTCTGATACCAAATGATCAACTAGAAGTCAAGTTATTATTTGTTGTCCCTAAAACTTGTATAGGCGACAAGACTTCTGTCAGGTAGTGTATAGTATTTCCTATGAATCAAAGTGTTTCTCTTTCTTTTTTACAGCGTTGCTCTTTATTCCTTCTTTTTAAAAACTTGCAAAAGCACCTTCAAATTTGCATATTTAAAGGCATGAGGGCAAACGATGTCCCATAATAACCCATAGTGAATGGACCATTAGTGATGTAATGCCTGATTTTATAGCAACTCTTTATGGATTATCAGGCCATCAGGCTGTGAAATTAAACCTCATTCACCTTCCTCATAATCCACATAAATCTGACATTCTGCACTCTGGTCTCAATTCACTGGACTTCAGGATTTTATGCTCCCCGATACAGTTCTTAACCCCTTAGCCAGTGCCCCGACGTGGTCGCACTGAGGCGCTATTTTTCCACAAAGAACACAAGTAATCTGCACAAACTATACATCAGTCTAAAGCTACCACCCTCAAGCACCCATTGCAGCTAGTTGCTTTTCAATGGGAGGCTTGTAAAGGATGTATTTGCTAAATTTGTGTAAGTTTTACAGAAAATTCTTAATAGATATGGAGTGAATATCATAGTAAAAACAACACATTGTTGCATTCATTGCACTACTTCAGGGTTTATTTCAAAAGGTAAGAGTCCACAGAAAACATCCTATCGAACACATTTAGTCCACTGACACAATAGTACGGATTATGGATGATTATTCGTTTGTTTATGTCGGCGTTTCTACCGGAGACCTGTTGTTTACCATGGTACTTACCAGTGTTGGGTGTAACATGTTACATCACCTAAGTAACACGTTACTGTAATTAAATTACTTTTCCACTGAAAAAGTAACTAATTACTGTTCATTTTTAGATATTTTAATTACAGTTACTTATAATGTACCTGCGTTACATTGTAAAATAATTAAACTCGCTGAATAATCTTACACAATTTGATTAATTTATGTTCTAAAGATAAAAGTAAACTCTGGCGCTTTAAAATCATCGTAGTGCAGATGCATGTGATAGCGCCGCGCGCCAGTTTGCTGCTAGTCATAAAGCGGAAGATGTCGGACTCAGCTGAAGCGAGTGGCTGTTTTACGAAATGAAAATATTCCCAGACAAGAACATTACAGTATTAATCAATTTATTTTTCCTCATTGCGCACCTGCGTGCTGTAGCGCACGGCTTTTTCAAGGCTATCGCGCTCCTTACATAGGCTAGTTTATGAAGGTTACTATGAGAAAGGCTAGGATGACTACGCAGATGTGACAGAGGGAGTCGGCGAATTTAACATGACTGATGCTGCTCTGTTTACAGAGTAATAAGACACCTTTTGCTCGATCGGATCACAGGTAAACAAGAGAGACAATCCAGTTCAAAAACATGCCGTATAAATCTTAAGCCTTTTGTCCACTTCCGATCATACTGCATGGGCTTTCATTCTAATACCGCAAAAAATAATGCTTTTTTTGTAAAGATTGCATGATCCTGCCTGATCGATAGATATGCAGAATAATATTTAAGAAGGTTACATTGCATACTAAAAATTATTATGCATTTAATTATTATAGTTTTTTTTAAATAGAATATAATAAAGATGATTCAGAAAACTAAAAGGCTAAACTATTTCGTGTTTGACTCATATGTTTTATCTAAGTATTTATTATTTACAGAGCTAAATTTTTATTATTTGTCCGCTCAAGGTTTATAGGGATTTCAAGAAGTATTTAGTTAAGTTACTTATTGAGTAATTAAGTTACTTTTCAGACACAGTAATTAGATAAGTATTTTAAATACAATATTGATTAAGTAATTAGTAATTAGTAATTAATTACTTTTTTAAAGTAACTTACCCAACACTGGTGCTTACACGTGAAAACGGCGTCTTTGTAGTAAAAAGCAAGGCGATGTCATAGCTTACAGTGTTACAGATAAAATAAGTCCACAAACTAAATAAAAAGTCAAAGTTACAGTTACTAAAATCTAAACGAAGGTGTCGAGTGTTTAGACGCTCTACATATGCTGTCTCTCAGTCATTGCTGCCGATCACTCAGTTACTTCCTATTTAGTTTGACTGACGGAGAATTTAGCCAATAGCTGTATGTTTTTTTTTTCTTTATTGGTCAATGGCTGTCTTACTGCACACTTTTTGCTGTTATTGGCTCAGTGACCTGTCAATCATCACGCGACGCACCTATTGTTGTTTTCCATCATAACCGGCAAATCTGAAGCCCTCCAGTAATTTGCTTTGTTTATGGAGCAGCAGCTTTTTAACCTGTTAGCCAGCACTCCCTTTTGGGGATTTACACCTACCTAACTTTAAATAGTAATAGTTCCTGTCTCCACTAAGCTACAAACACAAACTAGGTATCATTGGAAAGAAGACACTTTGGGCTTTACTGTGCTAAAAGGGGAAGTGTCATGCTCAAAAATATTAAAAGTTATACATTGTGAAATCATGAGGAAAAAAATTGTATTGTGTTCAATATTTGTTTTTCCATTTACGGCCTCTTCAGCGTTTTTGAGAATGCTCCGTTTTCGCCACTTGAAAACTCTGGGATAGTTTGAACGGAGGGCATAACTGTCCAAAAACGAAAACAAATTAGTGTAAATGGAGCCTAAGTGTGTGTGTGTGTGTGTGTGTGTGTGTGTGTGTGTGTGTGTGTGTGAATGAGTGTAGGAGTTTTCCAATTCTGCAATGTAGCTAAAAGGGCATCCACTGCATAAAACAGTTGGCGGTTCATTCCGCTGTGGTGACCACTAATAAATAAGGGACCAAGCTAAAGGAAAATGAATGTAAAATGTCCACAATTTATCATAACAAAACATTTGCAGATCTCTTTTAAAAAGCAGGTGTTTTCAATGGGATCCACATGCTTAGATCAGCAAGTTCTGTCCAGCTGCGGGATGTGAAGGTTAAAGCGTAACTTCGCTAACAGCTATATCTATAGAGAAAGTTATATTTAGCGTCTCATTCCCAACCTATATTTTATGGATGCTTTGTGGAACAGGTTGGGAATAAAATGAATGGGCAGCCGTGGTCCTTCTCCCCGGCAATACATCATGAGGAAGACAGTTTTTGTGCATTGTAAGCAGAAATCAGAGGAACCCAGATTCCCACACGGGGAGCTCAGCAGAACTCGGACTAAGTTTATTTGAACTGTGTGTGTAGCTTGTTATTGTAGAGTCTTTTGAAGGCTACGGGAGTCTGCTGTGTGATTTATTGCACTAACAAGAAGATACTAAAAGCTACCACAGTATTACCATGTCGTCTGGAACAAAGCGCCATGGCGTTGTCTTTACGCTGTGAGGAAGGTGCATCTGAAGCAACATTTGTACCACAAAGAAATGCATTTACAAATGATCGATCTCAATGTATTTAGATCGAATATAAGTGTGCTGACTCCCATGAGCTTGGAGGACTGCATCCATACATCTCTGCAATGACTCAAATAGGCATGAGACGATTACCGTTTTCAAGGTATACCGCGGTTTGGAAAGTCAAGGTTTTCATACCGCCAACATTTTCTGCTATACCGTTTCTAAGGTATGTGTAAGATGTTTTTAGTTATGCTTTTTTGTTTGTTTGTTTGTTTGTTTTTAGGACAGCACTATTTCCAAAGATGTAAAAAGTTGCCGTTGAATGAAGACAGCAGAAGGCAATGATTATTTTGAATTATTTAGCCATGTTTTACATGTTGACTGCTCCAAAATACTTTAAATGTTTCTAAATATTCATATAAACAAATGCAAATTTACTAATACCAAACCATATTTTCCTGTGTTTTTGTTTTGTTGCAGGAATTTAGTTATTATTTAAATTTCATGATCTGAAAATAAGAATTATATTAAGACTATTTCATTTTGTAATGACTTTAATTTATACACTGTAATTCATTCAAGTTGATTTTATGGTCATTATTATTTTTCTTTCTTTCTTTTTCTCTCTGTTGTATCTCAAAATAAAATATATTCTGTTCAAAGGGGGAAAAAAGTTCTGTTTTTTAGCCAGACATTTAAAAAGAATATATTTTAGAGCTGTAAACGCAATACTGTCATACCGTGAAACCGTGATATTTTTATCCAAAGTTATCATACCGTCAGAATCACATACCGGCCCATGCCAAGACTCAAATAACTTATGAATAAAGTCATCTGAAATGAAAAAGAAAGCGTTCCTGCAGGACTCCCAGAGTTCATCAAGATTCTTTGTATTCATCTTCAATGCCTCCTCCTACATCTTACCCCAGACATGCTCAATAATGTTCATGTTCTGGTGACTGGGCTGGCCAGTCCTTGAGCAGCTTGACCTTCTCTGCTTTCAGGAGCTTTGCTGTGGAAGCTGAAGTATGAGGAGCGCTATCCTGCTGAAGAATTCACCCTCTCCTGTGGTTTGTATTGTAATGGGCAGCACAAATGTCTTGATACCTCAGGCTGTTGATGTTGTCATCCTCTCTGCAGATCTCTCGCACGCCCCCATACTGAATGTAACGCCAAACCATGATTTTTCCTTCACCAAACTTGACTGGTTTCTGTGAGAATCTTGGGTCCGTGCTGGTTCCAGTAGGTCTTCTGCAGTATTGGTGATGATTGGGATGCAGCTCAACAGATGATTCATCAGAAGAATCAACCTTCTGCAACTCTTCCAAATGATCAACTAGCAGTCAAGTTATTATTTGTTGCTCTTACAACTGGGATCGACGACAAGACTTATCAGGTAGTGTAGTGTTTTTAAACAATACTTTGGACAGTATTGGAATTAATCATGTTGTAACATCTATACAGTAGTTGCTATGGTAACACAACAACTATATTAATATAAACAAATGATCGAATACTGTAGTTTCCAACAACTTCGCTGAAATGCACAACGAAACATACCTGGAGCAATGCATTATTTTACGTTTCGCAAACATATAGGCTTTATATTTCAAATGAGCCTAGGCTGAATTGTTCAGTAATAAACTCCTACAACATGTCTTCTTTATGATTATTCACAAGCTCTCTCTCTTTTCTCTGCAAGGACTCCTCTGTATTTCTCAGTAAAAGCCCCTTGAACATCGTTTCTCAGAAAGCCTCCCTTTGGAGTTCACTGGCCACACAACAAAGCAGAATAAAGCATGAATCACCACTGTGTGCTTGTCTTTCCTCAAGACAAAAAAAAAACACCCACCAGACGAAGAACACGCACATATTACACTTTTGAGATCTGATATTTAAAACTGCGATTCAATCAAATAAATGTGTTTGTTACAGAGGTCAACGGAGAGACTTCTCTTTTTGGTCTAAGCTTTCAATGTACAATGCAAGTGTTCAGAGAGTGACGTGCTAAGTTTGTTTGTTAAGTCATTTATTTTACAAATTACTCTATTTATATAAAGACAGTATTTTTTTTCTGAGACTGTAGTAAAAATATTTAATCATTTGTGAAGTTTATTTATAAACTAATTTCGAGAGAATCACGTGTTAATGATTGCTTGCAGCTGGTGCTGCATTATTCAATTCATGATTCACCAATCAGATGATTCCTGAGCCACTATAAACACCCTAAGTTCCATATCACAGCCATCTTCGTTTTGAAGAACCCCCCCTTCCACCCCTACTCCTCCTCCTTTCCTAGATAGGTGGCATGGTGACCCAGTGGTTAACACTGTTGCCTTACAGCAAGAATGTCACTGGTTCTAGTCTTTACCAAGCCAGCTGACGTTTCTGTGTGGAGTTTACACGTTCTCCCTGTGCTCACGTGGGTTTCCCCCGGGTTACCCGGTTTCCTCCCACCATTCAAAAACATGCAACTAAAGTTAATCGACTAATGCAAATCAGCTCCATAGACATGCTCCTAGTAAGTAATTATCTCTTCAGAGCAATCACTATCTGTTCATTATCACTATCTGTTCTAATCACTAAAGCCTCATGCTCATTTTTTTGTTTTGATGCGCCGCGTCAAAACCTTCTCCACAAATCAGATTGGCACTTTTGTTTACGTGTACGGAGCTGCTGAAGTTACAGTAAACAGCACTTGGAGGCGCTCAAGCGCAAAACTGTCAATGCGAGCGCACATTGAAGAAGATGCCCAGAGGCGCTATGAACGTGGAGCTGCTTATTGCACTGGTGAACAAAAAGTGCTGTATGATAAACGAAACATCGACTACAAAAAGAAGACAAAAGGGAAATGTTGTGGAAAGGAATTACGGAAGAATTAGGAATCGAGGGTGTTTCATTTTTTTCCTGTTTTCATTAAGCGCCATCTAATGGCAAGGAGTGATTTTGCATACTCTTCTGCTTGACGCCAGTGAAAATCGCTTGGATTTGAATGCAGAAAAATGTCTCGTAAAACGCTGCCGATAAACGCAAACGAAAAGCGTCCCGGTGTGTACGAGCCGTAATGCTCAAAAATCACTTTCATCTTAGATCCACATATTCAAATAAACTCCTAAAACTCTTTAAAGTCTAAAGGCCCGTGCACACCTAGACGTTTTTTGCTCGCGCTTTTGGACGACGTTTAACGCCTCGTGACTAAATAAAGGGCACCAATGTAATCGTGCACATTAACGCACAAAACGGCAGACGCAAAAGCGTCATTTTTAAGAACGGAAGTGGTGTTAGTGAGGCCAGCAGGGGGCACCCAACCTGCGGTCTGTGTGGGTCCTAATGCCCCAGTATAGTGACGGGGACTCTATACTGTTCAGTGAGCGCCGTCTTTCGGATGAGACGTTAAACCGAGGTCCTGACTCTCTGTGGTCATTAAAAATCCCAGGATGTTCTTCGAAAAAGAGTAGGGGTTTAACCCCGGCATCCTAGCCAAATCTGCCCACTGGCCTCTGTCTATCATGGCCTCCTAATCATCCCCATGTCACAATTGGCTTCATCACTCTGTCTCCTCTCCATCAATCAGCTGGTGTGTGGTGTGCGGTCTGGCGCATAATGGCTGCCGTCGCGTCATCCAGGTGGATGCTGCACACTGGTGGTGAATGAGGAGATCCCCCCATTGTGTAAAGCGCTTTGAGTGCCCAGAAAAGCGCTATATAAATGTAAGGAATTATTATTATTAATTATTATTATTATTAACACGCGTCATGCTCTTTTTTTTGTTTTGTTTTGATGCGCCTCGTCAAAACCTTCTCCACCATTCAGATTGGCACTTTTGTTCACGTGTACGGAGCTGCTGGAGTTACAGTAAACAGCACTTGGAGGCACTCTAGCGCAAAACTGTCAATGCTAGGGCACATTGAAGAAGATGCCCAGAGGCGATATGAACGTGGAGCTGCTTATTGCACTGGTATCCGAACGCAAAGTGCTGTATGATAAACGAGACATCGACATTGTTTGAATCGCCAGTGACTTCAACAAAGACCACAGAATCACTATTGATTGGTGATTCTAAGCTCTTCGACAACAAGCGTGTCACCTTTCTTCTTCTACCGTGTTTTCAAGCGGGTGTCAGAAGCTTAAAGTTGTGTAGCGCCACCCTGTGCACTGGGGGCTTTCTGTTTTCATTAAGTGCCATCTAACGGCAAGGAGTGATTTTGCATACTCTTCTGCTTGACGCCAGTGAAAATCACTCGGGTTTGAATGCAGAAAATGCTGACGATAAACAAAAACGAAAAGCGTCCTGGTGTGTACGAGCCTCAAAATCACTTAGGATTAACATCTATGTTGATCCTGGAACAATCAGCCAATCAGAATTAAGGAGTACCATCTATATTAGTCTACGTTTACGGTTTCTATTGTCATCTATTTATTATTCTCCTCTGATTTTGGGAATACTTTACAGTTATGGTTGGGTTTAGCAGTAGGGAATAGGTATGGATTGCATTTTCTAACAAAAATGATGTTCCAGAAAAAACATAGATGTTAATCCAGGATCGCATCGTACTTGGTAGAATCATGATGCATCAGTAATGCTTTACAATAAGGTTCCATTTGTTACCATTAGTGAACTGCATTAGTTAACGTGAACAAATAATGAATACACAACATCAATCAATCAATCAATCAATGTCCTCGTTTTCTCTTTTACTGATGCATTACTACAAATGAAAAGTCATTAGCATTATTTAATGGACCTGAACTCGGATGAACTAATGATGAGCAGTTGCGGTTTAAACCAGCGTGAGCAAAAATGTATAAACAGTGCAAAAACAAACGTACTGCTCATTGCAAGTAACATTAAACTGTAAAGTGTTACCAAATAATCTTTTTTATATGATAACTGATATATAAATTGCAGGAGACTCATCAAATACAAAAGAAAAGGTAAAACAGACATGCAACAGCCAGTTTGTGTGTGTAATGGTAATAGTAACTGGGTGCACAGAGGGAAGTATATAAATAAAGGAGCATATAAAACTGTACAACATGCAAAACAACAGTAGAAAATATCCATGATGACAGGATTTAAAGTAAAAAGAAAGCAAGAATAAAGAGAAAAATATAAATAACACTCAGGGGTGTAAATGAGGAAGATGATGCATAATAATTTAAATATTGATTGTGATTATAATCATAACAATAATAATGATGATGATGACAAAATAAAATAAAAAAATAAAATAATAAAATAAAATAATAATTCAAAATAACAACAACAACAACAATAATAATAATTATTATAAAATAACAATAATCATCATCATCATCAACATAATAATAATAATAATAATAATAATAATAACATTAATAATAATTATTATTATGACAAAATATAAATAATAATCATCAACATCATAATAATAATTCCATAATAATAATAATAATAATAATAATAATAATAATAATAATAATAAT
>CAIGQQ010034340.1:23582-28772 GCA_903798035.1 Danio albolineatus
CCCTCAGCCAATGATAAAGCGTGTTCGGCATGCTGTCCGGGTAGAGAGCCCTGATCTCTTGAGATCCTCAAGCCCGGGGCTCCTCCTGTCTGCAGGGCGAGAGGGGAGTTTGAGCTCAGGTAGATCTGGAGAAGGTCTCTGGTTCGAGTCTCGGCTGGGTCAGTTGGTGTTTCTGTGTGGAGTCTGCATGTTCTCCCCGTGTTGGTGTGGGTTTCCTCCGGGCGCTCCGGTTTCAGTCCAAACACATGCGCTATAGGGGAACTGATCAACTACACTGGCCATCCTCTGCATAAAACATATGCTGGAATAGTTGTCGGTTCATTCCGCTGTGGCGACCCCTGATTAATAAAGGGACTGAGCTGAAAAGAAAATGAATGATTCTTAATAATATTAGGCATGTAGTAATGATGATCATACTGCACACCCAGTTTGTTCAGTAAAAGTGTTTCCATCATAGTTTATGCGCATCTTATTGAATAAAGAGATGATCATACTCAGTTATGCGCATGTGTGTGTTTATGCCGATTTTCAACATTTATGAGCATCTGGCTTTTCCATTAACCCATTTATCATGCGCATCTCTAAAATGCACATCAAAGTAGCTGGATGGAAGCGTAAGGCTGAGGCGAGAAATACTGCTCCGTCTTTAAAGAGTTTCTGTCCGTCTCCTCCCCGTTTTTAGAGAATAACCCTGCTCCAGGTTAGGTTCACCACAGTAGCTGACTCTGAGTTAGTCACCGCTCTTCCAGAAACAGGCTTGACTTACTCTGCATCTCCAGTTCCACACACCTGCCGTTCTGAAACAGCACCCAGTTTCTCTCGTTCCTCGTTTGAGTTTCCCTCATGTCAGGGTTGGCGTACTCTGAGTTTCCACTGAACCTCCTTTCTGAAACGGGCCTCGAGTCTGCGCTTTGACCCGGTCTCGATGTTTACATTCAGAAACAACATGTAGCTGTTGTACCTCATAAACACTCCTCACAGCCAGCATCTGACGGAGAATCTCATGTGTGTGTGCTGGCCTATTCTGTAGTCATTTTTCAGGAACAGAGTATTGTGGTGTGTGTGTGTGTTCTCCAGTGGTGTTTCAGGAACTGAGTGTGTAATATAACACTAGTTTGAGTCTACATTTCTGTATGGTTTCCTGTATAAAGGGCATTTTAGCTTCTGCTTGAGCCGCTAACAGCTGCCACACACACATTAACACACACACACACACACACACACACACGTTCACAGCTATGCGTTTGGCCGCTGCTTGCATCATTAAATGTGCACACTTTTATCAGCTCATGCTTGGGCAGGGAATGGAGCCCACAACCTTTGTGTTGCTGCCGCTATGAAGCGTTATAACACTAACACTGACTGACCCGTGTGTGTGTGTGTGTCTAACTAAACTAATTTAGTCTCTAACACTTGCTCTGTAAATCTGGTGTGTGTGTGTGTGTGTGTGTGTTCCAGCTAGTTAGTGATGCTTAACTAGTCCTCATTCTGAATCAGGTGCTCTGTGTGTGTGTTGTTCTCTGAGCTTCAGATTGAGTGTGTGTGTGTGTGTGTTGCTCTAGCTATGGTTTGGGTTGAAACTAGTACCCAGAAGTGATCAGAACTAGACCGATTCCCCATAAACCCTCCTCCGGGAACGTCCTCGTTTGTAAAACTGATATAAAAATACACAAAATGACTAATAAAGTATGTATTAAATCAGTGGATGTCTATGTAACGTCCTCATTTAGACAGCTCAGCAAACGTGTGTGTGTGTGTGTGTCTAATGCCTCTGTGTGTGTGTGTGTGCAGAGGAGACGGCGTGTGCAGCAGGAGTCGTATCTCGTATGTAGTTTTACTCCTCTTTAATCACTCCATCATTAATCACTCCTGATTGGCTGATTCTGCGTCACTAACAGCTCGGTGATTGGTCAGCACTGGTGTGGGTCACACGATCACGTCAGGGTCTCACACACACACACACACACACTGCACTAGTGGTATGCGCTGCAGTAACTAACAGCATGCTGCGTTATTCTCAGGCTCCCGCAGTAACCCGTGTCCAGAACGCCCCAGAGGGGGGGTTGATTTAATTTTAGGAGTGTTTTAAAGCTTTAATTGTGATTCTGTGGTTTAATTTCAGTGATGTGAAGCTCAGTCTGATGAACCGTGTCGTCACACACACACACACACACACACTTCACTGTAAGGTCACGTCTGTTAACACTGATTAATGCATCATGCTATTATTGCTGCTCGAATATAATAATTTAATAATTATAAAGGGCGTCACAGTGTCGCAGTGGGTTGCACGATCACCTCACAGTAAGAAGGTCTCTGGTTTGAGTCTCGGCTGGGTCAGTTGGTGTTTCTGTGTGGAGTCTGCATGTTCTCCCCGTGTTGGTGTGGGTTTCCTCCGGGTGCTCCGGTTTCCCCCACAGTCCAAACACATGCGCTGTAGGGGAACTGATCAACTACACTGGCCATCTGCTGCGTAAAACATATACTGGAATAGTTGGCGGTTCATTCCGCTGTGGCGACCCCTGATTAATAAAGTGACTGAGCTGAAAAGAAAATGAATGATTCATAATAATATTAGCCATGTAGTAATGATGATCATACTTCACACCCAGCCGGCTTCATTCTCCGATGGCCACCGGCGGGATGTACATTATTCCTTATGTAAACATGTTCATGCGAGTTCAGGCAGGGCCGCAACAGTTTAACTAAAGTCATGCATGTCAAATTACTTGTGAATATAAATGATTACTGAAAAAATACAGCACATAAAACATGTCTCTTTGCAAATATAAACTAAAATAATGTAGTAAAGTGTAATATTTAAGTAGATTATACAGATGTAAGGTCATACACAGTGCGCAGAAAGAACTTTATTTCATGCAGTTAGTTGTTTTTACCGCACTAGTATATATGAGCAACATCACACGAGCAGCAGTGCGGTATAGCTGTATATCAGCACTGGTGGGAGGCGTACTCGTATACCATTCAATACTAATTCACCAGTTGAATGATTCTCTAGCGTAATGTCTAAAGTGACGACAAAACAGCTGATTTTACTCGCACTTTAAGATTATAAGGCTGAACGTGACATGAAATGCCCCCCCCGTCTACAGAGATATCTCCCTACACTAGTACAGTCTACAGCAGGGGTGTCCAAACTCAGTCCTGGAGGGCTGGTGTCCTGCAGATTTTAGGCCCAATCCCAATTCTCCCCCTTCCCCTTTCACGTTCACGTCAAGGGGTAGTGGTGTCCCAATTCTCTTTAGCTTGAAGGCCTAGGGCTTAGGGCAAGGTGTATACACCCCTTCCAACGAAGATTTTTCAGGACCACACTTAAAACGGAGGGGTAAGAAAATTACCCAGAATGCACCTGCCACAACTAAACCCGGAAGTAAGGAGATCCACAAATTAGTATTTTTTGTCATTATTCCGAATTTTTACGACAAACCAACACGTTTTAATATATTCATAACCGCGTTTGTGTTTTACCGTCATGCTTTAAAATAAAAACGCAAAAAAACGCTACATTTGTCGATCTATAATCCATAATCATAACTCGTGTCCAGCAGTCCCACAACATTCTGACACCCGATGACACTGGAATCCCCTGTCAGTAATGTCTAGTGTCTGGGAATGAGCTTTTACAGTGTCTGCTATAATGTTAATGTTGTTTTGGTGTGTTTACACAGATAAATATGGCCACTGTGTAAACACACAGTACAGTTACGATCTTATCGCCACATTAGATGGTTATGATAACATAATATACGCCTTCAGTGATTTCCTGAAGATAAACACCAAACAATAACACAACTGGAGTAACTCCAGCAGTCGTGATCGTCTGATCTCATATGAAGCAGGAGATGGCGATGACATATGATGACGTGTGCAGGTGTTGAAGTGCTGGCCCAATTCCTAGGGGGAAGTTTTGAAGCCCTTCCCCTTAACCCTCGGCTGTAAGGGCCAAGGGGAAGCGGAAGGGCCAAGGGGTACAAAAAATAGAATTGGGATTGGGCCTTTAGGTCCAAGCCCAATCAGACACTCCTGACACAGCTAATCAAACTCTTTATTAGGTATAGTAGAAGCTTTGAAGGAAGCTGGAGCTAAACTATGCAGGACAGCAGGAGTTTAGACAGCCCTGGTCTACAGTATTTCTCTGTTGGAGTCTTGATATCACAATAATAAACCCTGATTAAAGCAGCGCAGTAACCACCAGACTGCTGTTGTGTTTGAGATTCAAAGAAAACCGCTAAACACATGCGGGCATTTCTTCTTGCTTTCTGCCAACACAACACACGTTCCTCATATGCGCGTCCCGGCTCACGCTCAGTGCACTACAGTTATATGCTATAAACACAGTACTACAGCATACACATGAGAGAGAGATCGACTTAGAGAGTCGTTTACCTGTTTAATAATGATCTGATCAGCTGTGGTTTGAGATCACGCTGTTTTCTTAGGGCTTATTATGCGGTCTCTCTCGGATAAAAAAAATCAAAGACAGGTTAATAGGGTATATGTCGAACCTCGTGACCAAACCAGATGCCTGGGTAGAACACTTCCACTCATCGCCGTTTCATATGCGCCATCGGTTTGGTATTGTAAGTAGTAAGTCGTGTTTTATACGTTTAATAATAGGGTAATACACAAGGGTGAAGAGGCTGATCGGAGCTGTTATTGCAGGATATCTCACGGCTAGCAGCCAATCAGGTTCAAGAACTAATCTAAGAATTAACATCTGCGTCCCAGTGTCCACACAGTTGAGGAGTAACTGCATTAACTGATGCTAACAGACGTGTTTGAGCTTACTGTGAGCTGTGGAGCAGACGCACGAGTGCATCAGACTGGAGGATGATGATGATGATGATGATGATGATGATGATGGGGTGTGTTTGTCTTCGTTATGACTAACTAAGTGATGCTCGTCTGCAGTTATAAACCTGTCGTAATCACTGAAGTGTGTCGTTATGATGAACGCTCTGATCTGATAATAATCACGCCTTTATTACTGACACTGTAATGGACACACACACACACACACACACACACACACTGTTTATGATTGATAATAATAGATGTGTGTGTGTGTCGCCTGTTGATCACTGATGGTATCTTCATGCTCATAATAAAGCTCATGTCTGGTGAAGGTGTGTGTGTGTGTGTGTGTGTGTGTGTGTGTGTGTGTGTGTG
>CAIGQQ010034340.1:45413-59757 GCA_903798035.1 Danio albolineatus
CTACAGGTCAGATATGCCCCACCCACTCTACAGGTCAGATATGCCCCACCCACATTATAGGTCAGATATGTCCTGCCCACTGCACAGGTCAGAAATGCCCCGCCCACTCTACAGGTCAGATATACCATGCCCACATTACAGGTCAGATAAGCCCCGCCCACTATATAGGTCAGATAAGCCACACCCATTTAACTATGCATCAAACTACTGGACAGCTTCTGTTTAGTGTTTAATGAGGATTATTACTCGGCTGTCTGGAATGCTCTATTCTGATTGGTCAGTCATGACATTCCGCGGTATGTTATTCCCAGATAACAACTAATAACACAAACTCATTCTGAATCTTTGATACATTGGAATTTTATTAATTTTTGAACGTCAGTGTCTTTGTTCACATCTACATTCATGTTCTGGCTCTTTTCGCCATG
Organism: Danio albolineatus; assembly: GCA_903798035.1. Taxonomy (NCBI): domain Eukaryota; kingdom Metazoa; phylum Chordata; class Actinopteri; order Cypriniformes; family Danionidae; genus Danio; species Danio albolineatus. The sequence goes on from CAIGQQ010034340.1 coordinate 45,842, forward strand.
CTGTGACTCAATAATATGTAGGTTAGTGTATACTCCATTCAACCGTTCTCTTCCTGTCAGCTTAGTGTTTGATTAAATAATGAATGCACTCTTATGGCTTAGTAATAGCTGTGTGATAATAGACTGTTCTGACTCCACAGGTGAACATTATGTGCTTCCTTTCGGAGCTGTTTGCCACATTCGAGGTGCAGAAACCAGATTTCGTCAAACCCATACACACACTGGACCTAACAGGTAGAACGTAACACACGAGAGGACACAATGCACAGTAATCAGATCATACAGCAGCTTGTGATGTTTTGTCCTACAGATGCATCAGATCTGGTGGACTGCACTAGTCCGATCAATGGCAACAGGTAAAGCACACTCCAGAACACTTGGCCATGCTCGCTGTGTTCAGTTGCATCATAGGATCTGGTGTTTCTCTTGCAGTGGCTCTCCATCTTTCCTCCTGAAGCAGTCTCTGCCTCAGTCCTCCTCAGTGTCAGGTGAGAGCGCTCTTCATGCTGTCTAACCTGTGAAAATTGTAGGTTTGGCTGTGTTCGTGTGACACTCTGAGCCGGGATCGAACTGGTGATTCTTTTCTTTCATGGGAGTCGGTTGCTTTAACAAGTAGGCTAAAGCCCATGGCCTCTAGCGTCTGTCACCAGAGCACTTTTAGAGGTCAGAGGAGTGAGGTTTACCTGCATAGCACTTTGCTAGCTGGCCTCCATTACACTCACCCCCCAAAACCTGACAGCTTATCCCGGACGAGCCCCCATGTGTAACCCACCAGTCCTACTGTAACCAACCCGGTCTGAGCTGGGATCTAACTGGAGATTCTTAGTAATGGACTTGTTTGCTCTAAAAACGAAGCTAAAGCCTATGGCCTCTAGCGTCTGTCACTAGAACACTTTTAGAGGTCAGAGGAGTGAGGTTTACCTGCATAGCACTTTGCTAGCTGGCCTCCATTACACTCACCCCCCCCAAAACCTGACTGCTTATCCCGGACGAGCCCCCAAGTGTAACCCACCAGTCCTACTGTAACCAACCCGATCTGAACTGGGATCTAACTGGAGATTCTTAGTAATGGAGTCGGTTGCTCTAACAACACTCTTTGCTAGCTGGCCTCCATTACATTCGGTTGACATTGGGAGTTTGTTTTCTCAGTTTGGAGCATTTTAGATGGCAATAGTTTCTCATGGGGACATCTGTAAAAGAAAAGATCTATAGTAAATAAACATACTTTTGGATAAAGATCATTTGGAATCCAACAAACCCAGAACTATGAGTCTCATTTGATCATTTACATGCACAATCAGATAATAGCATTTATATGTGGGATCTTCAAATGTGGTTGGAGAGATGCAGTTTGCTGTAAAGTTTACCTTGATCATCGGTACACAACACAACATGAAATAGCAGCTTTTGACAGCTAGTCAAAGATAGACTGTATTTGGACTCAAACCTTCTAGCACCTTTAGTAATGTTTGTGTCCATTTCTAATACAGAAGATCCAATTTTCTGATGCAAATTATGACACTGTATGACACCGTGGTACCCCCTTGTAAATGGTGAAAGTACACCCTGAGAAAAAATAGCCAACTGAATAGGGCTGTGTGTTCTGTGGATTTGCTATGTGATAATTGAATTGACGATTGTATTGTGTATGTAACTGAGTTATTATTTTATTTGTTGTTGTGTAGAAGGACGGGGATGGAGCAAAAAGCAAATTAGGTATGTCTGTTTAAGATTTTTCAAATTCCTTTACTTCTGAAAAATTCGTCAAGCCCTAAAATGTTCATTAAAGTTCACGTTGTCTCTCTTAGCCGTCCTCTCTCGGCGGTGACCTTCAGCATCCCGTTCCCGCTAGACAGCGATGTTGATGTTGTTATGGGCAACCCTCTTTTCCGCTCCGTCAGCACAGACAGCCTAACTATGGTAGCCAACCCTGGCCCTTACACTCCCCCAGAGGATCTCAGTAAACTCATTGGTCATGCTCCTTTAGGAGAGCTGCCTACCATAGAAGAAGCATTACAAATCGTTCACACTGGCCGATTGGTACACAACGAGCCTCGTCTGCGGCCAGAGGGGGCACCGTCTGGCTTTTACCTCCACTCCCAGGATGAGGCTGGAGCCAAACTCAGCAGCTCCGCACCCTGCCGGACAGGGATTATGTATCGTCCAATCGGAGGAGGACCTGATAACGGCGGGAACCACAAACGACAAGATGGAGGTTCAGACTGTGCCACACCTGACTCCCCCAAAACCTCCAGCCCAGCCAATGGACCCAAATCTGGTCGCATGACAAACTTTGCTGAGCGCAGAAAAATGATGCCTGAATCCCCAAGCAATTCCAGGTCCCAGGAGGGGGAAGCTTTGTTCAGCCCTGCAGCAATGAGCCCTGTTGGGGCAGTGGAGGCGCAGGAGCTGGGTGCACGTCTGGAGGAGAAACGGAAAGCAATTGAGGCTCAAAAGAGGCGGATTGAGGCCATCTTTACCAAGCACAGGCAAAGGCTGGGTAAAACTGCCTTCCTTCAGCTCCAGAAGAAACAAGGGGGAGAGGTGGAAGACGATGGACAGGCCATCTCTCTGGATGAACGACTGACACAAATGGAGCAGCAGCTCCAGCAAGCAGAGGACAGAGAGGAGGAGGAGAAAAGAAAGCAGGGAGAGGAGAAGAAAGAAAAGGGTGGGGAGGAGATAAAGAGTGATGTAGTAGCTCCACCAAAACTAGAGAAACAGGTGACCTTTTCTGTTGAGGCAAAGAAAGAGGAGGTGAAAGAGCCACCTTTGGGGGAATATAACGAAGCGGTAGCTAAGCTAAGTTCCACCCTAGAGACTCTGCAAAGAGACATGCAGCGCCTTACAGAACAGCAGCAGAAGCTCATGGGAAAGAAAACTTTGAGTTCTCCAAAAAACATCCCCTCAAGCAAGACCTCAGCATCCAGCAAGGCCTGGGTTATTCCAGCTAGTCCCAAATCCCCCGCTACACCACCTCATCTTTCTAGAGACTCCACCCGCATCATTTCACCCTCTGGATCTCCATCACGCTCTGGACAACTTTCAGACACACCAAGATCCCCTAAAACCTCAGCAGCATCCACCCCTCGTAGATCCCGTGGTGCTGCTCCTAAGAGCCCTAGGCGTCAACGTCCCTCCCGCCCCACGGACCTTGGCTTCCAGCCCATCACACGTGTCCTAACACCGCCTCAGAATGTGGACACCCTTCCCCATTTGCGCAGAGTCTCTCCAAGCCAGTGTCAGGTACAGACCAGCTCTTCACTGCGGCTCGGAGGTCCGTACACCCCGCTGGACTCTCCACCCCAACCCGCCCCTGCTCAAGAGAACACATCAGAGTCAGGCTCCAGTGACCACAACACTCCGATCTTCAGCCTGGAGCTGGAGGCTGGACCTCCGTCTGCACTCCCCGCTGAGCTGTTAGGAGAAGCAGGCAGCTCCGGAGCTCCATCAGAGTGCTCGTTTGAAAGTGACTTGCTTTTGAGCAGTGCCCCTGTGAAAGACGAGACTGAGGGTGCCGGGACGGTGGGGGATGACACAGATCTAGAGCAGGGTGCAGAAATATTCTCATCAGATTCCATGAGTGACCAGACTGAGACTGAGAGCCGGCTGGGACTTGATGTGTTTTTTAAGGTGTGTGAAGGTCTGCATGCTCTTTGCTTGAGATTAGTGTCTGAGGTGTTTGTAAAGTGTGTTTTATGGACGTTTAGGATGAGGGTCTCTCAGAGGAGGAGATGGCTCAGAAAAGGGCCCTGCTGTTGGAACGACAGCAACGACGAGCACAAGAGGTCAAGAGACGAGCAAGACAAGGGCAGGACCTTGAGAACAGGTAAGATCGTCTGCACATTCAAATGTTATAATTTTGGACTTGCATTCAGGAATCTCTGATCTCTGCTTTCCCTTACAGTCAACAGGCTTCCCTGGAAGACCTGCGACCACAAACTCCACTGCTATCACAGTCTCTGCCCACCTCTTACATCCCACCTACTCATTTGAATGCCACACCCCCAGGCACGCCCCAGCGCTGGGGAGCATTCACACGGGCGGAGTACGAAAGGCGCCATCAGCTGAAGATAATGGCTGATCTAGGGAAGGTTCTCAAACAGAAGCCAACAAAGCAAAGTGGCAAAAAACAGCATGCAAACAAACCACATAACCACGAGCTCATTCACACACGCTCACCCGGGAAGAGCAGAACAGGTAACCATGCACATCACAAGTGTTTTAAGATTAAGGGAGTAACTACTGGCATCACAAAACCCAATTTCTATTTGCTTCTATGAGTGAAATGAGTTTTCTCAACCCATGAAGCGTCTGAAACATGTTAGAAATCCTACATTATTTTTGCTGTTCTGTTTGCTACAATGCATCTTTGAAAATTTTACTAGCATGCCATAAATTCAATGGATCATTTTCCTTATTTTCTTAGCCATCCAGAAAGATGGCAGATCTCTACCAGCTGTAAAACCAGCAAGGTACTGTACTCTACGCATGAGCCATGTGTCTTTCTTCTGTCTTCTATATCTCTGTTTTTACTAAAAATACCTAATCTCTCAACTCAGTCGTTCAGAGTCACCCTCAAAGGTGATGTCATCAGGACTGCTGGCCAGTCAGAATGCAGAGAAAGACTGTGAACAAGCCTCCAACGCCTCTTCTCCAGCATCACTCCCAGAATACACTGGTAAAGGACAAACTGTTTAATTTTTGTAATTACAACTAAGTAGATTTGTTAAGACAAATGTGATTAAACCACCTCTCTTTTTAGGTCCTAAATTGTTTAAGGAGCCCAGTTTTAAATCCAACAAGTTCATCATTCACAGTGCGCTCTCACGCTGCTGCCTTGCTGGCAAAGTCAACGAATCCCAGAAAAACAAGATCATTGAGGTGCGTCACTGTGTATAACGCTCCACAGACGTAACTCCTTCATGCACTTGTACATTCTGACAGTCTGTTTTCTATCATGTCTCTCTAGGAGATGGAGAAGAGCTCCGCCAGTCACTTTCTGATCCTCATGCGTGATTCTAACTGTCAGTTCCGTGCCATCTACACCCTAGACGGCCAGTCGGAAGAGCTGCACCGACTCTGCGGCGTCGGTCCACGCGTCATTTCCTCATCAGCCGTGGAAGCCATTTATAAATACAGCTCTGATAGGAAACAGTTCAATACACTTCCATCTCGCACGCTGAGCATGAGCGTCGACGCTTTCACTATCCCTGGCCAACTCTGGAACACTAAGAAACACAGCACGCCCAAAAAAGTAGCCACACCCAAATAGACTCCACCCACTTAAACAGACTACACTCATTTAGATAAATCTCACCAAGACAAAACAGTCCCTCCTACAAAGAAAACAAACCTAGGTTGACTCCGCCCATTCAAATCACACCAATCCCCAAATTAACTTCTTCCGCATATGCATAAGCAACTACAATTACAAACCCCTCCCACCCTCAAAAGAAGACACATCCTAAAAGACTCCGCCCCCTTAAACAGACCACACTCACTTAGACAAGAGTTCCACTCACAACGTAGCCACATGCAGATTGACTCCGCCCATTGAAATGACAAACATGCCTAGATAAACTCATCCCGTCTAGATTTAAACCACTGCCTCCAAGTTAAACCAGTGTTACAAGTAAAGCCCCACCCACAAAAATAGCCACCCCCCCAATAGACTCCACCCGTTTTACAGAAAGCCTTTATTTAGAGCAGTGTTTCTCAACTGGTGGGTCGCGACCCAAAGGTGGGTCACGAGAACATTTTTAGTGGGTCGCGGAGTGTGTGTAAAACATTAATTTTTAACTTATTTACCGGACTTTACCGGACATTTATTTTGAAATGCGTATACCGGGCTTTTATTTTGAAATTCGCAATCATACTTTGTAATATTTGTATAATTTGATACATTTTGTCCAAAGAAATCAATAAAAAAATTGTTTATTTGTAAGTCTTGGTGATTTTTTTATGATTTATATGTCACTACTTGTGTATGTTAACAAATAAATACAAATTAATTCATTATAATTCCTAAAATTAAAATATAGTTAAAATATAGACTTGATGACCATGTAAAAATGTGGGTCCCATGGCCAAACCAGTTGAGAACCACTGATTTAGAGTAAAAAACTGCCCCACTGACACCAAGATTGACCCTACCCACTCAAGATGATCTCCGCCCCCTTACATAAGACACTCCCTTCGAGAGCAACCAGTGCTACAAATATAAACTAGACACACCCAAATATTCCCCACCCACCCAAATGTACCACCCCCTCAGATATAAACCCCTCCCACCATCAACCCCTCCCCCTTAAATCCTCCCACCCTTCTCAAAGAAGCCCACAGTAAGTGCTATTCCTCAAATTAAACATCTTACCAGCACAAAACACACAACGCAAACTATCTCCATAGCAAAGCGAGCTGAGTTCCCTATTTATGATCCGTCAGAAGGATCGTCTCCCGTTTTCTTACTCTGCATGATAGACGAACCCGGAGGTTTCCATGAAAGACCACACGTGTCCTGTTTGCATGTGAACGTTCGGTTCAGGCCAAATATCCCTGGATTGGTCCACTAAATGAGCACTTGAAGCTTTTATCTCTGACTCTTATGATCTATATTCTCTCCTCTTAGCACTGCAGAGTTATGCATCTCAGTCTCCCGGTACTGTAGTTTTAGTGGTGCAGGTTCCTGCTTTAAAGACTTGGGCTGCGTCTGAAATCACATACTTGCCGACTGTATATTATGTGAAGAACAGTATGCAAGCAAGCATTCATACCCTATTCATAGTATTTGATAAATGTTAAGCAAGATGTACCTGGATGACCAACTACTTCCTGTGAGATTCTATAGTGCACATCCGATGAATGATACACTATCCCATAATGCACTGCAAGAGAATTCATGAATGGGAGTGAAGTAACGCAACTGACACATGTAGGCAGGGCTTAATTTGTGCCAGTGTTGTAACGAAATCTGACTCCCCTTCGCGTGCACGCGCGCCCATCAGCGCCTGCAGTTAAAGTCACAGCGGTTTATCATAAACCTTTTATTCATCATTTCTTCCGCAATCGACAGCAAGAACGAACATAGAAGCTTTGCCAAATTGACAAGCAGCACCTGAATGTCATCAAAAGAATTTAAAACGCCAAACAGCACCAAATTATACCGCATTTTCAGTGTGAAACCACGTCATATTCACTGATTATAAGTTCAGTATTTATTACACGACGGTCTCTTCTTTACATTTACGTTATAACACATTTAGCTTTGCCTTCTGGCCTGTTGCACACTGACTTCAATTCCATTTATATAGTAAATATTGTATTTAATTATTCTGTTTAATTGATTTATTTATTTTAGACTCTTAGAACTGGAAGACGTGATTTGATTTGTGTGTGTGCCTATAGTGTACAAACAGTTGGTGGTTTAAACGATCATTAAAACTTGAAAAGTTAAATAGAAAAACATGCGTTTGTGTACCAAGCGTTTATTTTTCTATTTTAACCTCAGCCTATAGCTAGTAACAATGTAAGAAATATATTAATGATGATAACAATAGTAAATAATAACAATAATCCTCGCGAAGTGGAGTCAGATTTGTCCAGGGAGTCAGATTTCGATACAACGCTGGAACAAGCCGGATCCGGCACCTCTCAAATCTGACCTCAATTTACCAATCCCCCTCCTCACACGCACCCCCCACCTCCCCCCCACCCCCTCCCCCCCGCCCACTCTTCACTTTCTTTTGCGAGTCCCCACCCCTCTCCCCTTTCCCCCGTGCCCCCCCCCCCCCCCTCCTTTTCATCTGCGACAACAAACCCCCCACCCCCCTTACGGTGCATTCCCATGAGGCTTCAGCGTCAACGCTTGAAAGAGGGCGTGTCTGAGGTTAGGGCTGACGCGATCGTCATAGCAGCGTCAGCCAATGAAATTAGTCAACGATCGGCTACTGTCTGAGCTGGTGTATTTGCATACAGTGATCTGATTGGCTGACGATTCCGTCAACGCTTGAAGAGTTGAGAAAGTCCCAACTTCTGCAGCGAGCAACGCCACTAAAGCGGCGCCGGCGGATCCACAGTGCAGTTTGGCAACGCCTGACGTCACCCATTCAAAGTGAATGGGAAGCGTCAACGCTGACCCTAATGACTTTCGTCCACAACAGCTCTCCCTCGGGTAACATGCCAGGCCTGTTACCCCGATCTGTTCCGGGACCTCACAATTCACAAATTAAGCACTGCATGTAGGTCATGCGATCATGGTGGATGTACAACGTCAGAATTCCTTTCATACTATATAGAATGTACTTTTCTAATGGTCATGTACTGACTCAAACTCAAATGTAGTACCTTCTCGAATAGGTGATTTGGGACGCAGCCTTGTTCTCTTCATGATTTCCATCATCCGTTGTGTTCCTCATGTGCTGAATGTGTGTAAATGACTCTGATGGACCTCCAGAGCCTGAATGAGGATCGGAGGTCACAGTCCTGAGAGCTGATCCTGGATCAGTGTTACAAAGCCATTGAACTTAGTTGTCCAGCTTTGGTGGTTCGTGTGCTGTATGCGTGTAGACATTCCTTCGTGTGTGTGAGTGTGTGAAAGGCTGGGATATTTTATAATAAGTTTTGACATCATCATGGTGTGTTTTCCTGCTATACGGTTATGATGATGATGACTGTGTGTGTTGATGAACATGTAGGTCAATAAACTCATTTCTAACATTTCAACTTCTGTCTCTGGCAGTTCTGTTATTATTTAATATCTGTATTTCAATGATGTACCTGTGGGAATCCTGTCAGACGCGGTTCACACACTCGGAGCGTTTACATGGTTTTGTTTAATCCTCACAGCGGTGATTAATTTGCCTGTTTAATGAGCAGATCGTGAGGAGAGATGATGAGGAACAGAAGATCCTCCAGGGTTTGAGCTCCAGGCTCCTGAACCACAGACACCACTGCAGCTTCTCAATAATCAGGCCCTACTAAAAGAAGGGCCTGAATTGGAATTGGCTTCGGTTCTGGAGGTGGTCTAGGTTTCGGGTTTTGGAGCAGGTTTTGGTTCTCACATGACGGCTGGTGGAGGAGTCTCACTACTGGTTAGACCTAAACTGCATTTCGTTGCCTTGTACTAGTACATGTGTAATGACAATAAAGTTGAATCTAATCTAATCAAATCTACTACATCTAGATTACTTATATGTAGCCCTCTAGCAAAAATAATATGACTTTTCCTTAAAACCAGTCAAATCTGCCAATGGGGTAAGCTGTTTCGAAAAGGAAAACCAGATTATTCTGCTTCCCCTGTTTTCCTTGTTATAAAGTATTTTGCCTCATGTTCTTGTCTACAGAAGCTTCTTGATTTAAGAATGTTTCAATATTTGGACTTGAAACAAGGCAATAGCTCTTAAGGAAATGATGTTTTGCAGTGTCGAAGCTCAGATCAGCATTACCTGCTCATGAATGGAGCTCCTCCACAGTTTCTATTCCCACAGTCCTTTACCAAACTACTTTAACAAATATTTGCATGTGTTGAGTACTGGAAACGGTTCAGTCCCCGGGGCTCCTGCCTGGGGCTTGAGGATCAGCTATAAACTCCTCCGTCTCTGGTATCTTACACACCCACTCACACCGGCTCCACCGTCTCCATCACTGCTCCTCCATCTCTAAATATGGTGCTCTCCAGATCCCAGCAGTTCTCCGGCAGGTCCGTTAGCTATTCTCGAGGCCCGGTGACTTTCTCCAGCTTCGGAAATCAGTCAATGGTTGCCGGGGGGTTGAAGAGCAGCTCTGGAATGGGCTTCGGGTCTGGAGCCAGTCTGGGCTATGGTTCTGGCTCCGGAATTGGATTCGGTTCTGGCTCCGGAATTGGCTTCGGCTCTGGAGCTGGAACAGGCTTCGGTTCTGGAGGAGGTCTAGGCTTCAGTTCTGGAGGTGGTCTAGGCTTCGGGTCTGGTTTTGGAGCAGGTTTTGGTTCTCACATGAGGACGGCTGGTGGAGGAGTCTCAAACATAGCTGGGAGCTCCATCGGCGCCTCCTTCAGGTAGACAATATTTTAAGGGTATGATAACCTTGGATAGAAATATCAGGGTATTGTGATTACTGCTCTAAAATATGTTCTTCTTAAATGTCTGGGTAAAAATAACAAGTTTTACCCCCATTTTAAGAAACATTTTAAATATTTTGGAGCAGTAAACATGTCAGGATAAATAGTTCAAATAAATCATTGTCTTCTGCTGTCTTCATCAGTTTCAAAAGCACAGATTTCGGTAACGCTTTCTTTTACGACCCGCAAAGTACCGCGTAAGTACAGTGAAATAATGGTGTACTTTTCTGTACGTATAGTATAAGTATAATGAACATACGTGTAGGTAAAAGGGAACAAACTGTAATGCTTGGGTAATAAGGGGGTTACAACCAGATATTCAACACGCAAAGTACCGCGTAAGTATATTGATTTTACAGTGTACTTTTCTATAAAGTGCAAAGGAACAAACCATAATGTTTGCTTAATAAGGGGGTAACAATAAGATATTCAACACGCAAAGGACCACGTAAGTATATTGCATTTACGGTGTACTTTTCTTTAAATATTGTATACATATAAAGAATGATGCAAGGGTGGCAACAACCTAATGCAACCTGCAAACACCTGCGTAAGTACATTAATAATAGTCCCCTTATTCAGTGCTTGGGTTTTACATGGGGTGTTTAGTAAATAAAAGGTTTACCCTTTAACTGCAGGGAACAAGGAGGGAACAATGCCTCGCTTCAATTTACAGCTAGCAAATGCTGTATTTACCCTTTAACTGCAGGGAACAAGGAGGGAACAATGCCTCGCTTTAATTTACAGCCCGCAAATGCTGTATCTACCCTTTAACTGCAGGGATCAAGGAGGGAAAAAGCTGGATTTCAATGCACAAGTGTTTATTTGAACAGTAAGAACAGAGAAAACTACATCAGCATATTTAATTGATTGAAGGCCAAATTGCACACTACATTTTTCTATAAAAACATCAGCAATGCTTTCACTGAAATGCTACAGTTATGGTTTGTTCTTTTGCACTTTATAGAAAAGTAGACTGTAAAATCAATATACTTACGCAGTACTTTCCGTGTTGCATATCTGGTTGTGACCCCCTTATTACCCAAGCATTACAGTTTGTTCCCTTTTACCTACACGTATGTTCATTATACTTATACTATACGTACAGAAAAGTACACCATTATTTCACTGTACTTACACGGTACTTTGCGGGTCGTAAAAGAAAGCGTTACCCAGATTTCTTTACATCTTGAAAAGGTATCTTTGGATATCTTTCTTTTCTGTGGATATAAAGTAAAGCCATTGCACTGTTCCAGTCTACAGCTGGTCTATAGCAGGGGTTCTCAAACTCGGTCCAGTGTCCTGCAGATTTTGCCTCAACACACCTGCAAGGATGTTTCTAGAAAGCCTAGTAAGAGCTTGATTAGCTAGCCCAGGTGTGTCTGATTGGGGTTGGAGCTAAAACCTGCAGGACACCGGCCCTCCAGGACTGAGATTGAGAACTCCTGGTCTTAAGGATGTTGGTGTGTAAGTGATTTGTTTTTCAGGTGTTTGCTGAATCGTGGGCTGATCAGTAGCGAGGCTCCTTTACTGATTAAAATACTGTTGCCACAAATAAATATAAAAAGCACATTACATACATTTACCAACGCAGTCGTATAACAGAAAATCATATCGGTTTTAAAACCGTGACTCTTCCAAACTGTGATAAACCTTGTCACCTGTTTTCCCACGCCTCCTTCAGGTCAGGTGGAGGTTCGTTCGCCGGAGCCGTTTCCAACATCGTGAATGAGAAAAAGCAGCTGCAGACCCTGAACGACCGACTGGCCTCATACCTGGAGAAGGTGAAGCGTCTGGAGACGACCAACCACGAGCTGAACGAGAAGCTCCGCGCCTTCACATCCAACCGAGTGCAGAGCAGCTTCGACCTGGAGCCGTACGAGCAGCAGATCAGGCCTCTGCGGGAGCAAGTGCGCTGCTTATACTGATCTGCTTTATACATATTGTGAATTGATTATAATAATGTCCATGTTCTGTCCTCCAGCTTCTGCTTCTCATTCAGGAGCACACGCGCATCGGTTTAGCCGTGGACAACGCCAAACTGGCAGCAGAAGACTTCAGGATGAAGTGAGTTTGAGTGATTCTTTTAACGTCTACCTGCATCATTAACTGCATTAGAGGACAGACAGTGAACTATATTAGGGTGCACACCAGTGAACGATAGTGATGATTATAGTCTCTGGAGAATCTGATCTGAATGGTCAATTATGAGATCTTATTCCCTGATAGCAGCACCTGATTAAAGGCTAATATCTGGAGACTAAGAGAATCATCAGGACTGTTAATGAGTGTAGTTAGTAAATTATTACAGCTCGATTTTACCTTCCAGCTGCAACCCATCACTGGGAAACACCCATACACTCCCATTCTCATACACTACGGCCAGTTTAGTTCATCAGTTCCCCTATAGCGCATGTGTTTGGACTGAACCGGAGCACCCGGAGGAAACCCACACCAACACGGGGAGAACATGCAGACTCACAAACACCAACTGACCCAGCAGAGACTCGAACCAGCGACCTTCCTGCTGTGCCCACATAGCAAAATATCTCCGGCCCACACAATCAGCTTTTGCTTGGCCCACATGCCGCAGTGAATTACGGTACATGACTGGACCAAGTCTAGCCTCCAGACATGGACCATATCTGGGCCAAGACTGGGCCAAAATAATCACCCATAATTGGGCCTGACCTGGGCCAGATATGTTGGTGTTTCACGACTGCAAGGGAATCGATAAACCCATTAATCATTGCGCTTTAGGCGTACTATGGCCGTGCTTTTTCTCAAAGTGACCTGATTGGTAGAATTTATTTTCTTTACCTAAAAATAATAAAAATGTTTTTTAAATGTGGGTCAAGACTGACCAAACGGACATGGCCCACATATCAATTACTAACATCTGGGCCGAATACTACATTTGACATCTGGCCCAAATATTGTGTACCGCCTTAAAGACGGTGCCACCTCTGCCAAACCAAGGCCATGTTTGGCCCACATGCTGTATGCCAGTGCCGGATCAATGCCTGCTCTACTAGATTTATGGCAAATCTGGGCCAGAATTCTTTGCTACTAGGGTGAGGTGACAGTGCTAACCACTGAGCCACCTTGCTGCGAATCTAAACTATCTAATAGACAGGATAATATATATACAGCTAGTTGTTATTGCAGAATAAAGGCTTCGGTCTTTTGCAGCAGCTGCTGATGTACTTTATTCAGTGATAACAACCCTCTGGATGTACATTATCCCTTACTTTTAGTGGTAATTGTCCTGGAAGTGATCCTAGTGGCATTGTTTGTTTGTGTTCTCTAGAATTAGCATTGTTAGCAGTGGTTAGCGCTGCAGTCAATACTGTGTGTCTTCAGCAGGTTTGAGACGGAGCTGGCGATTGTTCAGTCAGTAGAGGGCGATATTGCAGGCCTGCGGAGCCTGAAGCAGGAGTACGACGCCACCAATGCAGCGCTGCAGACGGAGCTGACGGCCCTCGGGCGGGAGCGCAGCGCCATCAGAGACGCACACCAGAAGGTCAGCAGCGATTCACAGTGGCAATGGGTCATTCCTGAACGACTCTTTATTTAGAGTGAATCTTTCACGTGACTCATGAATGATGAGTCGTCTCAGGGAGTGATTCGTTAAGTAGCGCGTTCATCATGAGAAAGACTGAAGACAATCATGTGCAGTCAGCGCTGGAAAAGGATTTGATCTGTTCATCTCTCAAGTCCTCGGTTTGAGTCGACTCTATACTGTCGTCTTTTTAACGATTCCTTCATTCTGAACGAATCTTTTATGTGACTCTGGAACAATGAGTCGTCTCAGGGA
>CAIGQQ010034340.1:115166-143300 GCA_903798035.1 Danio albolineatus
AACCAATTAATTAGAATCTGAACGGCACTAGACAATTACAGGCAGGTGTGTTTGATATGGGTTGCAACTGAAATCTGCAGGACGGTCGATCTCCAGCAGCAGGGTTGGTCACCCCTGTTCTAAACCAACCATTCTGCTTTTACTGGAGTGGTGAATCACCAGTTTCTACTGTCCACCCTCTCCTTGATGGGCATCGCTGAACCCCCGCTCTACTGGTTGGAGTCTTACTAGGTAGAGTCCTACAGGTTGGAGCTTTACCTAACTGGCAGATCATTCAGGGTTGCCTGGAGAGACGAGTATCCAAAGCTCATCAGCTGGCCACTGGAGTACCTTAGGGATCTGTTCTTGTTCCCCTTCTGTTTTCTATTTACACCACATCACTGGGAACCTTCATCCATTCACATGGTTGCTCTTATCATTGTTATGCCAATGACACACAGCTCTATCTTTCATTTCATCCAGATCACCCCATGGTAGCTGCAAGGATCTCGCACTGCCTGAGGATATCTCAGCTTGGATGAAAGACCATCGCCTACTGCTTATCCTGGAAAAAACTGAACTTCCCGTCAACATGATTTCTCAATCCAACTGGGACCATCTACTATTACCCCATGTAATTCAGCAAGTAAACTTGGAGTGCTCCTGGATGATCAGATGTCCTTCAAAGAGCACATTGCTAACCCAGCTCAGTCATGCAGGTCGGCACTCTTCAACACCAGATAAATCAGACCCTTCTAAACAGATCAGGCTGCACATCGTCCAAGCTCTTGTCATTTGAAGGCTGGACAACTGTAATGCTCTTCTGGCTGGACTCCCATCTCGCACCCTTAATCCTCTGCAGATGCTCCAGAATGCTGTAGCTCGTCTGGTCTTCATGCTACTCCTCTCTTTATCTCCCTGCATTGGTTACCGGTCGAGGCTCGGATCAAGGTCGGATCTTTGATGCTTGCTTACAGGACAGCCACTAGCACTGCACCCTCGTACCACCACCTGCTCCTGAAGGTCTACACCCCCTTCAGGAGCCTCTAGTCGGGGAGGGATTGCTGCATTGTAGTTCCATCGCAAAGAGGTTGTAAGTCACTTTCCAAAACCCTCGCTGGTGGAATGATCTTCCCATTTTCACATGGACTGCAGATTCACTGGTACCCTCACTAAAAAGCCATCTCTCCTAAGAGCACCCCCGATGAATAAATCCAGGTGAGTGGGCTTTACAAACCATCTGTAGAAAACACTCTTATCTCTCTGACACTTGATTGTATTTTCAGCATAGTCCCTTTATT
Organism: Danio albolineatus; assembly: GCA_903798035.1. Lineage (NCBI taxonomy): Eukaryota > Metazoa > Chordata > Actinopteri > Cypriniformes > Danionidae > Danio > Danio albolineatus. The sequence goes on from CAIGQQ010034340.1 coordinate 116,447, forward strand.
ATTCTGGGGTCGCCACAGCGGAATGAACCGCCAACTTATCCAGCATATGTTTTACACAGCGGATGCCCTTCCCGCTGCAACCCAATCACTGGGAAACACATCCATACACACTCATTCACACACATACACTACAGACAATTCAGCTTACCCAATTCACCTATAGAGCATGTGTTTGGACTGTGGGGGAAACCGGAGCACCCAGAGGAAAGCCACACCAACACGGGGAGAACATGCAAACTCTATGAAGTGTGCTTTACACAGGTGAGTGGGCTTGATAGACTACCTGAAGAAACACTCTTCTCTCCCTATAGAGCTCACTTTAGCACCTAATTCTCTACTCACTGGCAATTCCTTTGTATAATTAGCACTTGTGGGTATTGCCTCATCTTGTTGAATTGCTGAACGCCTCCTTAATAGTAAGTCGCAATGGATTAAAGCATCTGCTAAATGACATACATGTAAATTCTTTACTTATCCCAGGTCTGAGAGAACTATCGACAGCTTCAAAAATCACAAAAACACTCTGCGACCCACTCAACACATCAGACAAACACGGGAACAGATGAAGTGGGTCGCATACGCAACTACATTTTCAGCCAAATTAGACCTCTTATACATTTGGTCTGTTTGATTACATGTCAGTGTCAGTTTTGGGACTGTAGTTGTGTTTTTGAAAACGTCACCTTTGTCCGTGTTCATTGAAAACGAGTATATGAAAAAGCCTATTATGTTTAGGGGAGTGTAGATTAAAGGCAAGTGCGAACAAACACACAACAGTGCTGAAAGAACTGAAACACTTTTTAGACAAAAACATTGGCTTATGTTTTTCAGAAAGTTTTCCCTTTAAAGAAGCAAGGTCTGTCACTGGGGTAAGTAAAATAATCTTGTTTTTGCTTTGAAATAACAGTATTAATTGGCACAATACTAATAAAGAGTTTTTAAAAAGACAAATAAACATTTTCTTTGGCTGTTTAAATGGCTTTTAGGGTTTTGTGAAAGGCTGTTTTGTGATTGGTTAGAGATTTAAACGTTGATTATCTGTAATGGCAGGTCAAACTACGTGAAGTTTATTTATAAACTAATTTGGAGAGGATCATGTGCTTATGATTGCTATCAGCTGGTGCTGCATTATTCAATGTATGATTCACCAATCAGACGATTCCTAAGCCACTACAAATACCCTAAGTTCCGCATCACAGCCATCTTCATCTGAAGAATCCCCCCTTCCACCCCTACTCCTCCTCCTTTCCTAGATGAGCAGCACGGTGGCCCAGTGGTTACCACTGTTGCCTCACAGCAAGAACATCACTGGTTCTAGTCCTCACCAAGCCAGCTGACGCTTCTGTGTGGAGTTTACACGTTCTCCCCGTGCTCACGTGTGTTTCCCCCGGGTTCCCCGGTTTCCTCCCACCGTCCACAAACATGCAGCTTAAGTTAATGGACTAATCCACATCAGCACCATAGACATGCTCCTAGTAAGTAGTTATCTCTGAAGAGCGATCACTATCTGTTCATCAGCTACTACAGCAGGAGAGTTCTCCAGACCTACCTGAGCTCAAACTCCCCTCTCGCCCTGCAGACGGGAGGGAGCCCCAGGCTCGAGGATCTTATGAGCTCAGGGCTCTCTCCCGGGACAGCATGCTGAACACGCTTTATAATCAATCATCAGCTGAGGGGGAACTCTGGAATTGAGAATCATTACAATCATTAATCATTGCAAGTACACTTCAAAACCTTGTCCTTATTCTAGTCAAAATATTTTTAAAAATTAAATCAAGAAGCATTTTCTGTGACAACATCTGACAGATTATAACAGCTTTAACACACACCGTTCAAAACCACAAAAACACTTCGTAATCCACTCAAAACGATATTAAACCCACTTTCGGATCGCAAATTACCCGTTGTAAACGCTGTAAACGGAAGTTCTAAACATTCTACCAGAAGACGCTGCTCGCAATGGCGCCCTCCATGCAGCTGCCAGGAAAAAACATCTATAGGGAGAGCTAATAGTGCGTATATCATTTTTTGGGTAGCTCTTCAGTCTCTTATTTTATTTTTCTTCCAATACAATGGCAATCACCTGATCATCTAAGCTAAGACAAACATCACAATCAAACATAGTTTGATTGAAACATTCACAAAGTTTTGTTTGATTAAAGATTGTTGAATAAGTCTGTGTTTGTCCAGGATGTGTCGTGAGGGGAAAAATAAGCACCTGTAAATCCTCTTCCCAGCCCTTTGTGTTTTTAGGGATAAAATAGTTTAGGAGTAAAGTATGACTTATTAAATGACACTTGAATGGATTTGTTTTGTACGTTTTACAAAATTGCACAAATTGCAATTTGTTTGACTGAGTGTAGCATTACAAGGATTCTTTTTTAGGGAAAGTTTGTAATAATTTTATATTAATGACTTTTTAATTATTAGAATTTAATCATTCATTTTCTTTTCAGCTTAGTCCCTTTATTAATCAGGGTTCGCCACAGTGGAATGAACCGCCAACTTATCCAGCATATGTTTTATGCAGCGGATGCCCTTCCAACTGCAACCCATCTCTGGGAAACATCCACACACACACACACACACACACACACACACACACACACACTCATACACTATAGACAATTTAGCTCACCCAATTCACCTGTACCACATGTGTTTGGACTGTGGGGGAAACCGGAGCACCCGGAGGAAACCCACGTGACCACGCGGAGAACATGCAAACTCCACACAGAAACACCAACTGACCCAGCTGGGGCTCGAACGTGCTTCCAACGCCATTGTGGCGCCCCATTTAATTATAATATTAGCTTTTAATGTATAAAAATAATATCTATAAAGCAAGCAAATGCAGAAACGTAGTCAAATATTCTGTTTTTGCTTTGAAACATGGCAAATACAAAAACAGGGCATGACATTTCAATTAGATCAATGGTTTGGTATTAAAAGCCAATTTGTTGCTTCATGAAGTTAAAACACGCATCCAGAAATGCCAAAACTTCCAGTTGAGAGTAACAACGAGGTGACAATAAGTGCAAGTAATTTGATGACATGGCACTTAAAGCAATCAAACAACACAGGGAACATGTACGGTATCTGACATACATTATGAAACAATCCTAAATTTGAATGAACTATTATTTCTTGATTGAGCCTAAATATGGAAAGTGCATCTGTGCACAATCCAACTTACTCAACGACAAGAGAACGTGTCTGTCGCTGCATGTTCAACTTGCATAAAGCATAACAGATATGATTTTAATTTGCATACAAAGTGTGTATTTCTAAAGTAAACATGTACTGTAACAGGAGGAGCCTGAGATTCTGGCTGATATAAAGAGTGTGTTAGTTTGATTGAACAACACAAATGGTGAGTTACTGCTGCTACTTGCACCATTTTTAAGGAAATAATGGCAAAACAGATTATGTGAACAGTTTTTGTGTTGTTTTCGTCTAGATAAACTGATTTCCACTGTGATCATGCGAGCAGAGATTACGATGGCAGTAAGTTCATCTATAAACTCTATATTCCTGCTTTCCGCCTCATTGCATCATGCTCCTCTGTTTCTCTCATGTGTAGTTGACTGTGTTTTTGGTGGCTCTTCTCTCGATTGTTCTGGTGAACGGATGCACTCAGGATGAAGACTCGCCTGTCGACTGTTCTGAGCTTAAAAAAGCAGGACAAACTCTGAGTGGGATTTACACCATCTATCCAGCCGGGGATGCTCCAGTCTGGGCTTACTGTCAGATGGTCTCAGATGGGAAAGATGAAGACAACGGAGGATGGACGGTACGAGTGACTTTAGATAATCAAACACTCATCAGAACACATATAATGAGTGATATATTGTATATAAACCCATCACAGGTGTTTCAGAGGAGGATGGACGGCAGTGTGAATTTCTATCGGCCGTGGAGAGAGTACAAGAGAGGATTCGGGAATGTGGAGGGAGAATACTGGCTGGGTGAGTTGATTTGGTTCAATGTGCAGTGTTTGGTTCAAAATGTTCTTCACGTGTGTGTGTGTGAACAGGGCTGGAGAACCTCTACCAGCTGACACGCAACAAGAAGTTCATGCTGAGAGTGGATCTGGAGGACTTTGCTGGAAAGAAAGGTTTCGCTCAGTACTCGTCCTTCTCTGTGGGTTGTGAAACTGATGGGTATAAACTGCAGGTTTCTGGGTTCAAGGATGGAGGAGCAGGTACGACACCTTCATTCCCATTTTATTCAGTTGAGTAAATGTACACATGATGTCCTCAATAAGGGGCATATCAGACATTTTGAAAGTGGGGAGGACGGCTGAATGATTAATTTATCATTAATCATTTGTTTCTAAATGGTCTGTCTTTAAAAGTGAAGGGGACACATCCCCCTGTCGCCCCGGTTGCTACGGCCCCTTTCCTCAATGATATTCTTCCTCTTGACAGGAGACTCTCTGGCCTACCACAATCAAATGAAGTTCAGCACCTATGATAAGGACCAAGACACCTTTGATAAGAGCTGCGCCAGACTTTATCTCGGGGCATTTTGGTATAATACCTGTCACCATGCAAACCCCAATGGTGTGTACTTAGGGGGAGAAGATGCCACCATTTTTGCCATTGGAGATGTTTGGTACACCTGGAAAAGCAATTATGCGATTGGTATGAAATCCATCACCATGAAGATCAAACCTGTGTCTTAAATGTTTGAAGAAACAAACAACACAATGAATTTAAGGTTTAAGGGTTCCCTTTCCTCTGTTATTGATGTAACTTAGCAAACTGTAGTAAATCAATCATTGTTTTCTTCTATTTTGTTTTGAGTCACTTTAAATTAACTAAAACTGAAATAAAACAATATTAATCTTCAATAAAATCTTGCAATAAAATTGCATTTCTTTTTCAGTGTGTATATATTTGTCTTCACTGTAGACATCCAAAAAGTAAACAAGAAATAGCTAGGCTGATTCAAAAAGTTCTGTCAAGTTGAAAGCACAAATTCTGATGCTGTGATGCTTTTGTTCAGCGAGTAAGTTCCAGAAGTCTCCAGTCATGCCTGGATTTGATCTCAATGTCATTTTGCAGTGTGAGAATCTCATTCTCGACAGCAGAGTTATCTAAGTGGAACAGTGATACAATCTTGGAGCGATACTATCCACATCAATACTGTGACCAGACGGAAAACACAGATAGCTGTCAACATGCTCAATGGATGCAAAATCAGTAAAGCGTCTCTCAAACTCTAACAAGACGCTCTGAACTTGCTCCTCACAGCGTGCACTGTCAAAGCTGTGCAGAGTGTCTCTGGAGTTCTGCCTGCATGGGAGAAAAGTTCCGCAGGTCACAGTGTTGCAGCCTGCTCGAAAGCATTGTTGTGTTGATTACGTTTATCTTTACTCTGCATCTCCATATTTAAATCATTCAGCAGGTCAGTGAGATCAGTCAGGAATGCTAAATCCAATAGCCTCTGGTGGTCCTCTAGCTGCTTATAGTTTGCATGTTTTCAAAGTTTCAGAAATACTTAGATTTCAGGCAACAACTCAAGAGAATCTTAACAAATATTTATATAACATCCGTGTGCAACAACAGGTCTGTGTGCTCTGCACTGGTCTCCTCCAAATGAGCATGGAATAATGTCTGTAAAGGATGTTCATGTATTTGAGGTATGATATGTGGTGAACAGAAAGAAAGGGTAAACCAGAAGGCAATTGATTCTCATGATCAACTGGAACGCCATCTGCGATTGACCTGTCGGGCACCTGTACCTTAACCATTTTCATCTTGAAGAACACCCCCATCCTCTCTAACTCCCCCTAGCTTAAACGAGCTCTCGGGATCTACCTGAGCTCAAACTCTCCTCTTGTATGACCTAACAGTAGGGAGCTCAAGGCTCTCTCCCGGGACGGAATGCCAAACATGATTTTACTCCTTAATCTTCAGCTAAGGGTGAACTCTTAAAACAGCTTGAGGTGGATCAGTTCAGCGCGTGCGTGAAGATCTCGCGCTTAGGACTGTAATTTGCACGCGATTCACTTTCTGTGTAAACATCACAGATGCGCTCGATTAATTTTGGCATTGATTTGCCGCCATATATAATCTTCCTGTAGTTGTTATGCAAACTTTGGCTTCCTGAAAGACCTTTTAGAAGGCAAGAGCAAAATTCACTTTTTTTTTTACTTTAATGATAACAGACCACTTTGCATTACTTATAACTCCTGTTAAAATGTTCATGAGGCAAAGATAGATATCAAACTTTTTAAACAGTTTGTTCAATTTGATCTGACTCTCCAGATATGAAAGAAAGGCATAATTGTGTGTTTAGAGTTGTTCATGCCTGAGTGGCTTATATTTGGTTATATTGCCATTTGAAAAATAAAGGTAATTGTGACAATGAAAATAGTTTTATAACAGTGTGTATTTTCATGAAACTTTTGTGGTGAAAAAAATGTCAGAAGGAACTACTGGCCCCCGGGCATCTTCACTTTATCAAATTTGGCCCTCTTTGCAAAAAGTTTGGACACCCCTGTTTTACAGCTTTCGGGTGCTCGCTTAGATAACCGTCTCTCTATCAAATCTTTACAGAAGAAGTGGGAACCAAGCATGCCTGTAGCTTTCTCTACGCACATAAGTGCTTTATTACATGATAGAACGTCAAAGGCCTCTTTAAATCATGTAGTAAACCATTCAAATCTGGTGTTTATTTAATGTAGATCTGAGACTGCAGTAGGGAAATGGCCGAAACTGTTAAGCTAGGACTTCTAAACATCCGATCACTGAACAACAAGTCACTTATAGTTCATGATTTTATCAACACAAATTGTCTGGAGTGTACGCTTTTAAATGAGACTTAACTAGATGACAGTCCTGAATGAGATTGCTCCACCAAAATTAATTTTATGAGTGTTTGCAGAGCTAACACAACAGGTGGAGGCATCGCTGCCCTGTTTAAAGATGTATATGAGAGTAAGCAAGTGTCATCTGGTGATTATTGGTCCTTGAATATCCGAGCACTAAAGAGTGCTCCACACATTTTACTGATCATTATCTACAGACCTCCAAAATATTCAACTTTTATTGATGATCTTACAGAGCTGTGTTTCCAGCACATTGTAAAACATCTGAAATGTTGTTTTGCTCATAGTAAAATGCCTCAGCCAATACCTATTATTATTATCCCCTACAGACCTGTCTTGCATTTCTGAAGAGAGTCTTACACCACCACATTGGATTTCTTCTTTTGAGGCACAACTCATTTATTAAAGAAAAAAATACCACCACAGCTTCTTCTACCGCTCAAAACTACATTTCTCTGACTCATATTTGTGCACGTTTATTGTGCAAGATTTACTTTTCTTTGACTCACTGGATGAAAATCATTTCACAAATGTTTTATGCAATACTGCATGAATCTAACTCACATATTTAAATGGAAACACAAGCTTTGTTTTAAGGAATGGCAGGATAGAATCTCATATATCTGCACTACAGGAGTCACTACAGGAGATTATTGAATCTTTATTGAGTAAAACTCATGTCATTACACTAACAGTCATACATTTCAGAGACATGTTTTTTCAGTTACACATTAATAAGAGGAAGGAAACCCAGAAAATGTTTCCCTTTCAAAAGCCCTATGATGTTTCTAAGACACACGCTTGATCTTCATGCTGATGGTTTTCATACTGACAGCGTGACTCCCTTTCCAGCTGTACCAAGACACGCTAATGGCGTGATGGGTGGGATCTTCTCCCCATAAATACACACCGTTGGGGTTTGTAGTGTGACAGGATCCATACCAAAATCCCCCGAGAAACTCTTTAGCACAGTTCTTATCATATGTGTCTTGGTCTTTGTCAAAGGTGGAGAACTTAACACCATTATGGCCAGAAAAAGAGTCGCCTGAAGGAAGAAGATCAGATCACTGAGGACAACAACTCAACAGAAATTAGTTTTCAGTAATGAAGGTGTCGTACCTGCTCCTCCATCAGTGAATCCTGACACCTGCAGTTTATACCCTTCACATTCACAACCCACAGAGAAGGACGAGTACTGAGCGAAACCTCTCCTTCCTTCAAAGTCCTCCAGATCCACTCTCAGCATGTAGTTCTTGTGGCGTGTCAGCTGGTAGAGGTTCTCCAGCCCTGTTCACACACACACATGAAGAACGTGTTGAACTAAACACTGGACATGAACATAAACACAAGTAAGATCTCACCCAGCCAGTGTTCGCCCTCCACATTCCCGAATCCTCTCTTGTACTCTCTCCACGGCCGATAGAAATTCACACTGCCGTCCATCCTCCTCTGAAACACCTGTGATGGGTATATAAGCAATATATGTTTCATTGTGTGTGTGTCCTGATGAGTGTTTGATTAATAGTCACACTCGTACCGTCCATCCTCCTTTGTCTTCATCTTTCCCTTCGGACACCATCTGACAGTAAACCCAGACTGGAATTTCCCCGGCTGGATAGATGGTGTAAATCCCACTGAGAGTCTCTCCTGATTTGTAGATGTCAGAACAGTCGAACGGCATTGATGTACAGTCACTGGCCAAAGCAACAGAGAGAAGCGTCGCCAAAAACAGCAGGACCTAAAGTCATGAGGAAAGAAATCAGGCTGAAATTAAAGACAAATGGCGTCTATAAATGTGGTCGAAGAATAAAACAGCCACAGAACTCACCGCCATCTTCTCAATCTCTCCTCAATAGTTCAGTTTATCTACAAGAAATGATGCAAAAGCTTTACTCACACCTTATTATTGTTGTAGGATATTTCTTTGCATAATCTTGAATAAGTCACTCACCGTGTGTGTTCTTCAGCTGTAAATAACGCAAACGCTCCTTTAAATATCCGATGCTCTGTGTCAAAACCTGTTTGAGGCAATCCTCAAAAACCCAACAATCTGTTTTCACAACCAAAATGTGAAAGGACAGCAGTTCTCGGTTCCTTTTTTATGGCAAATCTGCAAACGCAGACAAATGTTGTGGTAACCCCCTTATAACCCTTTACTGCACAAGATAACAAACACGTGATTCAACCTGCAGAACACTAATGATTTCTTCTCAACACCCATAAAACATTGGTTGGCTGAACGATTGATTGAGATGTAAAAGAACACAATGCAGAATCAGGCGCAATGTAAACCTGGAGTCAACATTTACAAGACTCCAAATTAGTGATGGGAAGTCACTGACTCGTATCTTTGAGTCTCGTTCATCAAGATGAACGGATGTTTTTCCAAGTCATTTCTTCAGTTTGACAAAATATGATTAACACATCTACAACTCGCCCAAAGGTTGATCACACTACAGACAAGTCATAAATATAATGCTATAAGGAAGAAAAATAATAATTTATTGTTTACCTGGTGGGGCGCCACGGTGGCCGAGTGGTTAGCACGTTCGCCTCACAGCAAGAAGGTCGCTGGTTCGATCCCCGGCTGGGCCAGTTGGCGTTTCTGTGTGGAGTCTGCATGTTCTCCCCGTGTTGGTGTGGGTTTCCTCCGGGTGCTCCGGTTTCCCCCACAGTCCAAAGACATGCGGTACAGGTGAATTGAGTAAGCTAAATTGTCTGTAGTGTATGTGTTGAATGAGAGTGTATGGATGTTTCCCAGAGATGGGTTGTGGCTGGAAGGGCATCCGCTGCGTAAAACAAATGCTGGATAAGTTGGCGGTTCATTCCGCTGTGGCGACCCCAGATTAATAAAGGGACTAAGCCGAAAAGAAAATGAATGAATGAATGAATGTTTACCTGGTCTTTTATGTATGAAGGTATTGTTGTCTGCTCAGCTCACCTCTTCATGTCTTCAAATTTGAGTGGTTCGTTGTCGTCACACTGACAGTCACATGAAATCTTAGCTAACGTACACAGTCTGAGCCGATAGGAGCCATGATTAGTTCACCTTTCCAGTCTTCAGGTTTTTGAGTCGTTCGTTTGTCCAGCCCGTAACAGCATGTAAAGCCAGATGACTCACAGCTGAGGACTCCAGAGATGATCAGATCTCCGGCTCTAAATGCATATGATTGGCTTCTGTCTTTCACGTGATGAACGATCGAACTCAAACCCGATAGAGGACTCAAAAAATGAACTAATCTTCTCCAGCACTACACAACGTGCGCATGCAAGAATGAATGAATCACTTCATTCGAGTCGTTCGTTTTTTTGTCACATAACGTGGACTCGAGAGATGAACGGATCAAATCCTTTTCCGGCTCTAAATGCATATGATTGACTTCAGTCTTTCACGTGATGAACGAATGACTCAAACCCGATAGAGGACTCGAGAAATGAACGGATCAAATCTCTTTCCGGCTCTAAACGCATATGATTAGCTTCTGCCTTTCCACGAATCACTCAAACCGAGGACACGGGAGATGAACGGATCAAATCCTTTTCCGGCTCTAAACACATATGATTGGCTTCAGTCTTACACCTGATGAATGACTCAAAAGACTTGAAAAACGAATGAAACCGCCTGTAAAAATGTACGCATCCGCAGATGAACGAATCACCCCCTGTAATAACTCGACGTTGCCGAGTCATGCTGAAAATTCGTTCAAAATAAACGAATCGTTTAAGAATGACCCATCACTACTCCAAATTCACTAACAAGAACGAGGTTGAGAATAAGCTCATGTGCGTATACATACAATGTGAATTAGGCAGAAAGTTTTCATGTGAAGTTCAAATGTGCACGTAAATATGAAAACCATACACAATTACTAGTGAATAAGACCTGTTGTTTGTAGATTATTGAGGTAAATAAGGAATTTGATAAATATTGTGTTCTGTTTGGGTTCACATCGGTGGGAGTTTGACTGATTCAGCATATACAGTACAAGTGTCAGTGTCAGCCGTAGTTGACAGAAATCGATATGATCAGCTGTTCATCTGTGGAGATGATAGTGGACTTCAGGAGAAACCCCCCTGCTCTCCCCCCACTGAGCATCATGGACAGCACTGTGGCTGCAGTGGAGTCATTCAGGTTCCTGGGCACCACCAGCTCTCAGGACCTGAAGTGGGACACTCACATTGACTCCATTGCCAAAAAAGCTCAACAAAGGCTGTAGTTTCTCCATCAGCTGAGGAAGTTCAACCTGCCAAAGGAGCTTCTGGAACAGTTCTACACCTCCATCATTGAATCAGTCATCTGCAGTTCAGTAACTGTCTGGTTTAGCTCAGCCAAATCTGACCTCAGAAGACTACATTGAATAGTTGGGACTGCTGAGCGAATCATTGCTACAACCCTCCCTACTCTCCAAGAACTGTACTTATCCAGAGCGAGCAGAAGGGCTGCCAGAATCACTCTGGACCCCTCACACCCAGCACACTGCCTCTGTGACCTGTTCAATGTATTATTTTTGTCAATGCTAATTCTTTGATGTCGACTTGGTGTTTCACTCTAAAGTCCATGTGAACCGAAAGCTGCTGAGACTTTTAATTCAGTATGCTTTTTTACTTAAAGCTGAAACTGAATATTGAGTAGGACGCGGGGCTTTCTTTTGTGCATCATTCCCTCATAGTTAGAGTAAGTTAGTTAACAATAATGTGGCTGCAGAGTCAAACAGACGTCAACAGAGAAGGAGCCAATCCTAACGCAGAAGCAGATGCTCCGACTGAAGATTAACCAAACGAACAGCTCTTCAGTGGAATAACCCAGATTAACTGTTCCTCCGTAGAATAACAATGTGTGCAAGGGAAATAGTTATTGTAAATTCACACACCTAAATCATCAATTCCATCATCTCGCTGAATTTAAGAAGCTGGTGGGTTAGTGACCTACATGGACAGAGATCAGTTTATGAGTGGCACAAATACAAACGCCTCGTTTAACGCCAGTTTATCAGGAAGTGATGATTTTATTCTCTTGGACTCATAGGATGGAAATGCTGCTTTATTCGCGAATGTTTTATGCAGTGTTTCAGTTTTTAGAGTAACTCAAATTCGCATACTTGGATGGAAACACAGCTAATGTTTCAGACAGGCCGGACAGGATCTTCACAAGTCTGCATTCAGTAAAGAAGTTTATTGAAGTTTTATTGAAAAATCATGTCCAGACATCAAAAGTCATATCTTTCAAAGACATTGTTTTTTTAGTTACACATTGAAAATAGGAAGAAAACCTGAAATGATTTCTTCCAAAAGCCCTAGAATGTTTCTAAGACACATGCTTGATCTTCATGCTGAAGGATTTCATACTGACAGCATAAGTGCCTTTCCATCTGTACCAACAAATTCCAACAGTGGGATACACGCTGTCTACTCCCCATAAATACACACCATTGGGGTTTGCAGTGTGACAGGATCCGTACCAAAATCCCCCCAGATGGTCTTTGGCACAGCTCTTTTCATAATTGTCTTGGTCTTTGTCAAAGGTGGAGAACTTAACACCATTATGGGGGGATAAAGAGTCGCCTGCAGAGAGGAATAAGATCAGTGTGGATAACTCCTAGACAGAAATGAGTTTTCATGAGTGTGAATGAAGGTGTCGTACCTGCTCCTCCATCAGTGAATCCTGACACCTGCAGTTTATACCCTTCACATTCACAACCCACAGAGAAGGACGAGTACTGAGCGAAACCTTTCCTCCCTTCAAAGTCCTCCAGATCCACTCTCAGCATGTACTTCTTGTGGCGTGTCAGCTGGTAGAGGTTCTCCAGCCCTGTTCACACACACACACACACACACACACATGAAGAACGTGTTGAACCAATCATTAAACATAAACTTTAAAGGAATTTCTGATTATTTTAACTTTATCCTATGTAATAATAGACTGACCCTTGCATTAATAGTTTTATTCTGTATTTAACTTATTACATGAACTTATGCTGATGTGCTTAACCCCATATAACTTTGCTTGGCCGTGTGACTGATAACCGAGAAGTTAACTCAGAACTCGTTATCACCAAAATGTTACAACTCTACTTTCAGACTAACTACACTGTAAAAAATTTAGGGTTCCACACTATTCCTTCATGTTGTCTCAACACAAATCAGTTATGTTAACTTAACTGTTTTTACAAATTTAAGTTGATTGAACATAAAACAACTAAGTTATCCCAGAAAAACCTCCAAGAATTGTGTTGATTCAGCTCATTATAATTAAGTAGAGTGAACAAGCAGCAGAAATATTTTTTTGAGTGTAGACTAGACTAGACTAACCTGTGCCCAGCTGACACAGACTGCCTGTGTTGCTGTTTTCGGACACAGTGAGCTCTGTAACGCTTTATTCATCTAATTAATTAAATTGATAAACTTATTTAAAGCCTCTGACTGATGTTTTAACCTGGGAGGACTAGGACACCTCCAACAACATGCACACAAGTAAGATCTCACCCAGCCAGTGTTCGCCCTCCACATTCCCAAATCCTCTCTTGTACTCTCTCCACGGCCGATAGAAATTCACACTGCCGTCCATCCTCCTCTGAAACACCTGTGATGGGTTTATCATATTTTTAAATATCCCATAACAAATTCTGAATAGTAAACACCAAGGTGGAAGGCTTAAAAGCATAGAAATCTTAAGTGCACAACGGAGTAGGACAAACTTTTAATCTAATTAGAAAAACTGCTCATAAACTATGATGGAAAAACATGTACTGCATAAATTCCAGTATGCTCATTGATAAAGGGATGTGATTTAGGCCCAATCCCAATTCTATTTTTGTACCCCTAAGGGCTTTAAAACTTCCCCCTAAGAATTGGGCCAGCACTTCAACACCTGCACACGTCATCATATGTCATCGCCATCTCCTGCTTCATATGAGATCAGACGATCACGACTGCTGGAGTTACTCCAGTTGTGTTATTGTTTGGTGTTTATCTTCAGGAAATCACTGAAGGCGTATATTATGTTATCATAACCATCTAATGTGGCGATAAGATCGTAACTGTACTGTGTGTTTACACAGTGGCCATATTTATCTGTGTAAACACACCAAAACAACATTAACATTATAGCAGACACTGTAAAAGCTCATTCCCAGACACTAGACATTACTGACAGGGTATTCCAGTGTCATCCAGTGTCAGAATGTTGTGGGACTGCTGGACAGGAGTTATGATTATGGATTATATGGATTTTATGGATTTATAGAAATATCAGGCATCAGTTACCTTTGGCTGCTGCTAAACTTTTTATGAATACAATGATTTTACCTCACTTATCTTATTGTGCCACAAGCTGTTCCCACACGAACATTACAACATTAAAACCATTGTACATAATCTATAAACAAGCTGTAAAACTTTTAGCCAAAAAAACAAGGAGCTATCATTATTGTAACTGTATTGCACAATATAAATTATTAACATTAGATAGTTTTTTATTTTATGCTGATGTGTGTTTAATGTTTAAGATATTTAATGATCTTGCTCCACCACCCCTCACACAATGTGTAATAGTCTGCAAGGACAATAAAAGACAGACAAGGTCATCGGTTAGAGGTGATTGTTCAGTTAAACTCAAGAGAACTGCTTTTGGACAATCAGTTTTTTCATTCAAAGCAGCAGAAAGATGGAATAAAATACCAGTGCATATTAGAGAGACGACCACTTTTAATCATTTTAAAACTCTTCTTAAAATTTGGCTTAAACAAAATCAAATATGTAACCATTGATTTGATTTTATTGACTAATGTATTGTGTGTACTGTATTTTAAGTGTATTTTGTATTTTTCTACTGTTAAACTTATTTACTAAATTTGTTACAACTTCCTGCCCAGGGACTACAGATGAAGATTAGCTTTACAGCTAACTCTGGCACATAATGTCATGTTGTACATTGTCCCTGTATAAATAAACAAATAAAATATAATAAATAAATGATAGATTATGAAATGTAGCTTTTTTTTGTGTTTTTTTAAAGCATGACGGTAAAACACGAGCGCGGTTATGAATATATTAAAACGTGTTTGTTTGTTGTAAAAATTCGTAATAATGACAAAAAAATACTAATTTGTGGATCTCCTTACTTCCGGGTTTAGTTGTGGCAGGTGCGGTCTGGGAAATTTTCTTACCCCTCCGTTTTAAGTGTGGTCCTGAAAAATCTTCGTTTGAAGGGGTGTATACACCTCGCCCTTAGCCCTACGCCTTCAAGCTAAAGAGAATTGGGACACCACTACCCCTTCACATGAACGCGCAAAACAAGGGGTAAGGGAAGGGCTAAGGGGGAGAATTGGGATTGGGCCTTAGTCTGGACAGATGAGGATCAGATATAAATGTGTGTGATGGGACTCTGCAGCATATCCAGCACATTGTAAAACATCTGAAATGTTGTTTTGCTGGTTGTAAGATGCCACCGCCAAAGTTTCAAACAGTGCTTTATATGCAAATGTTTTATGCATAAGTCTAATTCACATTCTTGGATGGAACACAGCTAGTGTTTGATTAATAGTCACACTCGTACCGTCCATCCTCCTTTGTCTTCATCTTTCCCTTCGGACACCATCTGACAGTAAACCCAGACTGGAATTTCCCCGGCTGGATAGATGGTGTAAATCCCACTGAGAGTCTCTCCTGATTTGTAGATGTCAGAACAGTCGAACGGCATTGATGTACAGTCACTGGCCAAAGCAACAGAGAGAAGCGTCGCCAAAAACAGCAGGACCTAAAGTCATGAGGAAAGAAATCAGGCTGAAATTAAAGACAAATGGCGTCTATAAATGTGATCGAAGAATAAAACAGCCACAGAACTCACCGCCATCTTCTCAATCTCTCCTCAATAGTTCAGTTTATCTACAAGAAATGATGCAAAAGCTTTACTCACACCTTATTATTGTTGTAGGATATTTCTTTGTATAATCTCGGTCTACTGAATAAGTCACTCACCGTGTGTGTTCTTCAGCTGTAAATAACGCCAACGCTCCTTTAAATATCCGATGCCGAGTCTCAAGCTGTGTGTCAAAACCTGTTTAAGGCAATCTCCAAAAACCGAGAGGGGTCTGGATGCAGATCTGGTGAAGTTGCAATCTGAGTTGGGTGCAAAGCTTTTTAAATGCGCACCCCTAACCCCGCCCCTCACTGTGACATCACTCGCGCCTCTGAGTGCACTGTGTCTGATATTGCCTCTCTGAGATATGCAGTCTCAGCTTGCATCATCAAACCTGGACCCAGATACTACGACAAAAACCCAAGAATCTATTTTCAAACTGAATATTAAGTAGAGGAATGAACACAGCGGAATGAACCACCAACTTATGCCCTTCCAGCTACAATCCATCACTGGGAAACACCCATACACACTCATTCACTACGGTCAGTTTAGTTGATCAGTTCCCCTATAGCGCATGTGTTTGGACTGTGGGGGAAACCGGAGCACCCGGAGGAAACCCACACCAACACGGGGAGAACATGCAGACTCCACACAGAAACACCAACTGACCCAGCCGAGGCTTGAACCTGTGACCTTCTTGCTGTGAGGCGACAGTGCTACCCACTGCGCCATCCATCCGTGGAATAGCGTACACAGATTAATTGTTCATCCACAGAATAACAATGTGTGCGAGGGAAATAAACATTATAAATTCACACACACTTCAATGATGAACGCCTCCATTTTGTCACACTTTTCCTCCATTTTGTTTATGACTGACACGGATACAAACGCCTCAGTGGGTTCAGCAATTACATGCTGAATTACAGTTCAGTTGCATGCACACAGACGTTTAATTTGCGCTAAATCCACAGGTGCTTGCAGTGTTCGATCTTGACATTATAAGCTGTGTTTAAGATTGTCACTGCCTGATTGAGACACAGTATGAGGTTGATCTCAAGACAGACTAGAATTACTGCATTGTGCTGCGCCGGGTGTTTATAATATGATCGTTTACCACAGTATTTTCTATGGGATGTCAGTGTTTGGCCACGGCTCCTTAAGATGCTCACATTTAAACATCTTTCCATCTCTTTATGCTTGAACAACTGAACGAGCGCTTCTGTTCATTTAATGCACTGGATTCTGATTATTTCACAGTCATTGCTGATAAAGAAACCTCAAGGAATTAAAGATAGTCAATTCAACCCTTTCACACTAAGTTTTCTGGGAGTCTCAGACATGATATGTGCTTATATTAATGATTATGTTTATGTAGCACCGTGCTCCCGCGAGACATGACATTTTGTGCCACTGTATGTTCACACATGTAGCACAATGAAAAGAAAGCTTGACTTTATAGTACATTATAAAACATCGTATTAATTATTTATTATTAATTGTTTTCAGTAAGTCATGACAACAAACAGGGAGGCTCAAAAGCATCCCACACAAAAGGGTCTAGAAATGTCCCAAGTAGCTCATATACAACCAGGGGCGGACTGGGACAAAAATTCAGCCCTGGCACTGCAGCCACACTGGCCCACGGTACCACACCGACACAGCCCCACCCACGGACTCGCACATTCATTACTTACTTTGGTGTACAGATGGTGAAATAATAAATGCTGTACCATATAATTTATAAATATTAATAATTATGACCTAACGTACAGTTAAGTTCAAATGTTACTATGTAGATATAGTTACAATTATTGTCATCTCTTCACCTCTACTTTAGAGTTAATTACAAACCCAAAGAACAGTTTTTCCACAGGTTTTGTTTTTCCTACCTCTACCACACTCCTCCCTGTCTCTGCTAGGCCTACTATAGCATCACAGCTCTTGTATTGGCAGAGCAGTCTCTGGCTGCACTGATTCCAGCAACATCCTAGTTAAGAAACAAAGTATAGGATGTAAAGATTGCAGCAAAATGTTTTCTAACTGACTGCTCTCAACATTGAAATACAGATTAATAGCATACAGCAGTCTGTATACCCTAAATGCCGTGGTATCTGCTGATAATGACATTTTAAAGTGTAAGGGAGTTCTATGCTTACAACTACGCAAACTTACAACTGTTAAACGCAGTGTACAGTAGGTTCCTACTTCCACATGCATCGTTTTTCTTATTAACATGTATAAGTAGACATTACATGAAACATTAGGTCATTTTAGTAGTAAAAAAGGTGTATGAATTCTGAGAATTAGCTTGTGTTGCACTTATTGTTTGTATGACATTTTTGCTAGATTTTGATTACATCCGGGTAACCTCTGATTGGGTCGGCCCATCTCGAAACCAGCCGGCTGCTGCCGTTTGTCCCAAATGCTTAACATTTATTATCATCATTATCATAATATCACATCTTGCAAGAGGTAAAAGCTAGCTGCATGAAAAAATAATACATATTAAAAACAAAACAATGGACTGGCCCACACTTAAAAATGGTCCGGCCCTTCTGGCATTTGCCAGAATTGCCAGATGGCCAGTCCGCCCCTGTATACAACAGTATTGTGAACAAACTGTCTCTCAGCTTTGGCTTGTCATGTCTTTTATACACAACACACATTTAACACCATGTGTAGCGCCTCCTTGTGGTAACTATAGCACACTTTACCAGCTTTCCACACATACAAAGCTTATAGTCTTTAAATATCTGCTTTTAAAGCACAGATACAGATTTTTTTTATTAAAACTGTACGCACGCTATGACTGAATCACCACAATCTTAAAGGCAAATGTTACAGAAGCAGTAAACTAACTAAAAGCTGAACGTGTTTTCAGGCATCAGGACAGAATCCTGTAGGTCTGCATTCACTGTTTAAAGTTTGTTATGGAGTGAGGAAACCCTGTAATCAACGGAAAGTTCATCACACGTAACTTACAATTACACTAAATGAGGTGAAAAGTCCCGTTTAGATGCACAGTATATTTCTAAGACACACGCTTGATCTTCATGCTGATGGTTTTCATACTGACTGCGTAGTTCTTCCAGGTTGACCAGCAAACACCAATGGCGTAATGAGTGGGATCTTCTCCCCATAGATACACACCGTTGGGGTTTGTATTGTGACAGGATCCATACCAAAATCCCCCGAGATACTCTTTGGCGCAGCTCTTTTCATGAGTGTCTTGGTCTTTGTCAAAGGTGGAGAACTTCAGCTCATTATGGCCAGATAAAGAGTCACCTGAAAGAAGATCAGATCGCTGAGGACAACAACAGAAATGAGTTTTCATGAGTATGAAGGTGTCGTACCTGCTCCTCCATCAGTGAATCCTGACACCTGCAGGTTATACCCTTCACATTCACAACCCACAGAGAAGGACGAGTACTGAGCGAAACCTCTCCTCCCTTCAAAGTCCTCCAGATCCACTCTCAGCATGTACTTCTTGTTGCGTGTCAGCTGGTAGAGGTTCTCCAGCCCTGTTCACACACACACACACACACACACACACACACACATGAAGAACGTGTTGATCTAAACCCTGGACATGAACATACACACAAGTAAGATCTCACCCAGCCAGTGTTCGCCCTCCACATTCCCGAATCCTCTCTTGTACTCTCTCCACGGCCGATAGAAATTCACACTGCCGTCCATCCTCCTCTGAAACACCTGTGATGGGTTTATATACAATATAAATCACTTTACTAAGTGCATACTTTTACGTGAGTACATTTAAGATGCTGCATTATGGCAAGCCATTTTGACTTTTATTCATTCTCAGGATATGTATTCTTGATATCAACAATTCAGTTCTTGATATCAAAAAAGGTAATTGTTGATATCAAAAATGCAATTGTTGATATCAAAAATTAACATTTTTGATATCAACAATTAAATTTTCACTAGTTAAATGTCACCATAGGCTGCCATTCAAATTTAATTGTTGATATCAAGTTCTTACTAGTTAAAATGTAATTGTTGATATCAATAAATTAATTGTTGATATCAGGAATTAAATTGTTGATATCAAGAAATACTTTTCAACTAGTAAAGATGTTCATTCTTGATATCAACAATTGGTTTGTCACTAGTGACAACGTTTATTTCTGATATCATAAATATAATTGTTACTAGTGAAATTATTCATTTATGAAATCAAAAAATACAAATGTAACGTGTTGAAATATAATTGCAGATATCAAGAATTAACATCTTTACTAGTTGAAAAGTATTTCTTGATATCAACAATTTAATTCATGATATCAACAACTAAATTATTGATATCAACAATTACATTTTTCATATCAATAATTAAATTAATGATATCAGGAATTGCATTTCAACTAGTAAGAACTCAATTCTTGATATCAACAATTAAATTTGAATGGCAGCCTATGGTGACATTTAACTAGTAAAAATCCAATTGTTGATATCAAAAACTGAATTGTTGATATGAAAAATGTAATTGTTGATATCAAAAATGTTAAATTTACTACTCAAGACATTATAAACTTAGCAAACATGTACAGTGTGAAGCATTAAAGACACACAATCATTACACTCAACAAGCGAGGGACTGTTAATCACCAAATGGCCCTAAATGATCAGTAAAAGCATTACAGAATCTAATGTATTCACACACACACATTCGCATGTATTGCATCAGTGCTGCAGGAGTTTGGTGTGTGGCGCCACCTGCAGGTCACTCATAGCATTACTTAAGGGTCAGAGTTCACCTTTAGCCGTCAAACAACATGGACGACATAGCATTTGTTTTCACTTGCACATATAATCCCGCAGGCTTTAGGGGTAAACTCTAGTTTCTCTCTGTATCTCTGTGTTTCCTTTATATAAATGAGAGATCAAAGGCTCTCGAGGTTAAAACAAAATAAAATAAATGTATAATTAATTCAGATGTGTAAATGTGTGTCTATCGTCACAGCGATGAAATAAAAGGCTGCACGTATTGCAATTTATTTTATTTATTTTTTGTGAAATTGCTGGGACTGCTTTTAGAAAGGGGCTCTTTAATACGGAAGTCCTAAGAGGTCGTGCATTAAAATATTTTTTTACTCTTGTTATGTCGTGATCACGACTTAATTATCTCGTGATCTCGATATAACAATTAATTTTTTCATGATCGACATTACAAAAAGCTGTTATGTCGTAATCACGACTTATTTTTTGTTTTATTTATGTATTTATTTTTATTATTATTATTATTAATAATAATAATAATAATAATAACTGGCCAATATCTGGCCAGGGAGAGAATAGCCTAGCTGCAGACGCGCATTCGTGTAACATGTTAAAGGCGTTCCGAACAGCCATCATATTTTGAGCGCAAACGCCCGTGATTAATGTACATTCATGATTATATTCATGTATATGATTATATATAATTATTTACAACAATATTCCCTCAACTGTTACCATTTTAAAGCAGCTCTATATGGCGCAGTTTTAAATTAATTGTAAATAACTTGCGGAAAGTAATAAAGCAAAAGCAAGATCTTCATCATTCTTCATCATTTAACTCATACATGCGGCAACTTATTTTGCACCATATAGTACGGAGCTGCTTTAAAATGGAAACAGTTGAGGGAACATTATTATAAATAATGGTATATAATCATATACATGAATATAATCATGGATGTACATTAATCACAGGCGTTTGCGCTCATAATATTATGGCTGGTCTGAACGCTTTTAACATGTTGCACGAATGCACGTCTGCAGCTAGGCTATTCTCTCCCTGGCCACACATTGGCCAGATATTATTATTATTAATAATAATAATAATAATAATAACAATAATAAATACATAAATAAAACAAAAAATAAGTCATGATCAGGACATAACTTTTTGTTATGTCAAGATCACGAGAAAATTGTCGTTATCACGAGAAAACAACTTTTTGTTATGTCGAGATCATAAGAAAATTGTTGTTATCACGAGAAAACAACTTTTTGTCATGTCGAGATCACAAGAAAATTGTCGTTATCACGAGAAAACAACTTTTTGTCATGTCGAGATCACGAGAAAATTGTCGTTATCACAAGAAAACAAATTTTTGTCATGTCGAGATCACGAGAAAATTGACGTTATCACAAGAAAACAAATTTTTGTTATGTCGAGATCACGAGAAAATTGTCGTTATCACGAGAAAACTAATTTTTGTTATGTCAAGATCACGAGAAAATTGTCGTTATCACAAGATCAACTTTTTGTTATATCGAGATCACGAGAAAATTGTCGTTATCACGAGAAAACAACTTTATGTTGAGATCACAAGAAAATCGTCGTTATCACAAGAAAACAAATTTTGTTATGTCGAGATCACGAGAAAATTGTCGTTATCAACGGAAAACAACTTTATGTCGAGATCACGAGGAAACAACTTTATGTCGAGATCACAAGAAAATTGTCGTTATCACGAGAAAACAACTTTTGTTATGTCGAGATCACGAGAAAACAAGAGAAAAAATAATTTAATGGACGGCCTCATAGGACTTCCGTACTTTTACGCAAACGCTGCAATAAATTTGTTTGTTACTTAGATGTTTTAACTTGTTTCTAGTCCAAACATCTTAAAACTCTTAAATCATAAAGCATTTTTTATAGACAAGCAAAAAAAAAAATACTGTCTTGATTTAAGGAGTATATCAAAATTGTGAATTCTTCCTAAAAACAAGCTAAATAATTTTATTATTTTCCTCACTTGCAGACTATTTTGCTTGTTTCATGGAAAAACTCACTTCATTTTGACTCATCATTTCTAAAAACAAGACAATATTAATCATTTAAAAATGTTTGGACTAGAAATACAAAAACACTGAGTAAGATCTGATTTGGAGTGTACTTTGAGTAGAACAGATATTTTTACTCTGCTTGGACTAAATATTTTGGCAATTAATGGTACTTAAATATATTTTCACTCCTTTACACCATTGGTTCTGATGAGTGTTAAATTATCTTTAAAGATGCCTCCGCAAAAGTTTTAAAGGGCACCTTTGATGAAAAATCTACTTTTTAAGCTGTTTGGACAGTCATATGTGTAGTTATAGTGTATAGACGGTCATTTTGGGGTGATATAAACACACCCAGTCCTTTTTTTTCAATTTAACAGCATAAAAACTGTGGACCAATTGGAGCGGTTTTGAGATCGACCACAAATTGACGTAGGAGTGCGGTCCCCCCGCCCACCGAATTGATTGACAGCTGCGTATTAACATGTCTCCGTAGTAACGTGTATAATCATATCAACAAGACAGGACGTGCGCAAAACAACCGGGAATAAAAGGTCTGTTCAGTTCGGGAAGGTCATTAATCATCATCGAATGTGATCAAGAGTGAGTTTCACAAGTTTAACACGTGTTTAAAACAGTGCATGTTTGTAATGAACTACAGCGATTCACTTCAGCTTTACTTCATCACCACAGCCGCGTGTCAGCAAAAAAGACGCTTCAATCTCGGTTTGTTGACATTAAATCAGGTTTATTTAGTACATTAACATACAGATATCCATACAGCAGTGGAGATTAAACCCGTATCCTTTCACATTTGCTTGCAAATCAGTGCGAAGCTCAACGCGCGCTGTGTGTGTGTGTGTGTGTGTGTGTGTGTGTGTGTGTGTGTGTGTGCGCGCGCGCGCGCGCGCGCGAACGAACTCTGTTACTGCATTGAGTGTGTCTCATCGTTGCAACTCCTTAACAAACACATTAAACAGTCTTTGGTAAAGTTCTTACTGTTGTATTTCTCAAACGTAGTGAGATCTGCTTCTTTCAGATCTGTTCCTGTTGTGTGTCTGTGTGTCTGACGCAGCCGAGGGCGGAGATTGAGGCACGCTGACGAGAACGGTGGGCGGGGAGGACTATTCTTAAAGGGCTAGCGCCAAAAACCGCAAAAATTTGTTTAGGGCTATAATGGAAGGACTTTAAACAGCTATAATTAATAATCTGATGGGTATTTTGAGCTGAAACTTTACAGACAAATTCTGCTGACACAAAAGACTTATATTAAATATAAAAAAAGGGGTCATGTATGTGCCCTTTAAACAGTGCTTTATATGCAAATGTTTTATGTAGTATTTCAGTTTTGTGCGTAAGTTTAATTCACATCTTTGGATGGAAGACAGCTGGTGTTTGATTATCTAAAGTCACACTCGTACCGTCCATCCTCCTTTGTCTTCATCTTTCCCTTCTGAAACCATCTGACAGTAAACCCAGACTGGAGTATCCCCGGCTGGATAGATGGAGTAAATCCCACTCAGGTTTTCTCCTGACTTGTACACGTCAGAACAGTCGAATGGTTTGTCTACACTGTGACTGCAATCACAGCCCAATAACACAGGGAGAAAAGCTGCCAAAATGATCTGCAAGACACAGAGCTGACTGAATGAAACTGAAAAGGTGAAACTGCAAAACAAAACATGAAGCAAACTTACTGCCGTCTTCTCCATCTCTCCTCTGAAGATCACAGAAGACCTGATGAAAGAAGTCTGCATTAAAACCATGCCTTTGCTTTAGTTCTTCAGTGTAACATCTAGACTGATGTAAACGCTGGAGATGAAACCAGTAACTCACCGTGTGCTTTCTGCAGCCGTGGATCAGACAAACTCTGTGTTAAATACTCCACATCAGTCTCAAAGTCCATTTGATGCAATCCAGTCTTGTTTTGTACGTTTAGGAATCACCCCGATTGTGAAAGAACGGAAATTCTGTCGTTTCTACTAAAACACCTGAATGCAGGGAAAGTAACGGGGTCTGAATAACGCGTTTATCAGCTCTCAGTGTTTATACTCAAACTACAGATCAGAGATTAACACTGAGGTCAGTCTGAGTATCGGAAATAAAGATGCTCAAATCACAATTACCCCAGCACGTTACATGCTGACTGATATGTGTGCAGCCTGGATTATGTAACCCAATTATAAAAATCAAGTGTCGGCACCAGCGGTGTAGTGGTTAGAGCGTCGGCACATGCACTCCGGTGCTCACGGCGATCCGAGTTCGATTCCGCCTCGCAGTCCTATGCTGATCCTTCCCCTCTCTCTGCACCCCATGCTTTCCTGCCAATTCTCTTTACTGTCCTGTCTCATAAAAGGTGAAAACCCTAAAATAAACAATAGAACTCGAGCACTTGTAATTTAACTACTTTTTAAAAAAGGCTACTTTTTACACAACTGCAGAATATATTCACACAATGGAAATAGTTTGTTTACATTTTTTATTTTATAATAAGCCTGCCAGTTGTATGTTTGTGATTGTACTATACACAAACGAGAACACTCGCAGAAATAAAGGTACGCGAGCGGCCACTGGGGTGGCACTTTTTCCAAAAGGTACAAATTTGCACCTCAAAGGTTCATATTAATACCTCAAGGGTACATATTAGTACCTAAGAAGTACAAAAATTTTCCTCTTAAAATCTTTCGGTACTAATATATACTTTTGAGGTACCAATATGGACCCTTTAAGTACAAAAGTGTACCTTTTGTACCCAGTGACGGCTCACCTACCTTACTTACTGTGAGAGTGGTGTTATATGATGCAACTTCTGTCATGTGCACTAAGATGCAATGTGTAGCGTCAGTGATACTGCTGTAAGTTTTATGTCTTTTTGTGACGTTGCTGTTTTCTGAATGCACTTAATCTGAAGTAAATGTTTGTGGTTTAGTGTTATTCAGTGTCACTCTCAGCAAACTATCAGTGAGGAACATTAGAGTGAGTGTCCATCATTGAACTTTAAACAGAAGCTGTTGAAGCTATAGTTGATGAAAACTGTTCATATATTTTATCTTTTCATCTGTCAAAATAGCACAATATTATCCTGCTTTAATATATTTACTCATTCATTTTCCTTCAGCTTACTCATTTACATATCAGGGGGGGGGCACATATGCACTTCCAGCCTCAACCCAGTACTGGGAAAGACCCACACACACTTGTATACTACGACCAATTTAGTTCATCAGTTCCCCTATAGCGCATGTGTTTGGACTCACCTTGCTTTTGCGACTCACTTTGGTTGCTCCACAGGAATTAGCCGGCTATAATAATCGTGTGCTGAATTTCACAACATTTTACGAATGGATATACAGGCTGTAACGTACACTCTTACACAGAAGGACAATCAGTCGAGAACAAACAAACACACAAGACTTTTAGCGACTGGGGTTAACTAACGAAGATGGCGAAACCCCACTGATGAGCGCTTTCAGAAGCACACGTTTCCAAACCGCAGATCAGAGCAAACATCAAACTGCGAGTCATTTGACTTCTGAAATTGAGGCTTTGTTACGACAAATCTCTGTCAATCACAATTGGGATTGGGCCTTAGTGCTTAATAAAACTCTTACATTATGGTTTTCGGTTCCAGGCGTAAACTTATATCAAAAAGTTCTTCCTATTCTTTATTATGTAATGACAGTACTTCTTTGGATAAGGTTGATATGATTAAACACCTTGGAGTGTGGCTTGACTCTGAACTTTCCTTTAAATCACACATTAATCATATTGTAAGTAAAGTAAACTTTGGAATTAGTACCTTATATCGGTCTAGGCACTGTTTTTCACTGCTCTTCAACTTATTTTGCCAACTTTTGATTATTGTGATATTGTTTATCAGAGGTCATCAAAATCAGATCCTGCTCCTCTTAACACGGCATATAATAGACTCTGCAGATTTGTTCTGGGTTGTTCGTTTTATACACATCATTGTTTAATGTATAATCTGCTTCAGTGGCCATCTCTGCACAGAAGACGACATATTCACTGGCTTCAATTTATATTTAAAAGTATCCATTTTGAGTATCCTTATTATTCACAACAATTTCTTATTTCTTTGTTTCTCGGTGTAAAAAATCTATTGTTAAAAGAGCTTTTATGTGTCCAACAGATTGGAATAATTTACCTATTACATCCTTTAAAGTCTTTAAGCAAACTTGTTATCATATTTTACTTTGGATTGTACTTGTTTTTCCTGAGGAAGTTATTACTTATGTGTTGTTTTGATTCACTGATTTGTACATATATATGTATATGTGTGTATGAATGTATATATATATATATATATATATATATATATATATATATATATA
>CAIGQQ010034340.1:255863-273428 GCA_903798035.1 Danio albolineatus
ACAGAGAAGTCCAAACGCCACACAGAGAAGTCCAAACGCCCTACAGAGAAGTCCAAACAGATCACAGATCCCGGCATTCTGACTGTTCCGACCTCCATAGATCAGGAGAAAGGTCCAGTAGGCCTCACACCATTCATGTAGACAACAGTCCCGTCCATGTTGACTGTCATATGGTGTCAGAAGGTAGAGAAGAAGAGCACGGAGGATGGACGGTACGAGTGTGACTTCACACAAACACACACTCATATATATATATATTCGGTTTAATATAATAATATATTCAATATAAACCCCCTCACAGGTGATTCAGAAGAGGATGGACGGCAGTCTGAACTTCTATCGGCCGTGGAGAGAGTACAAGAGAGGATTCGGGACTGCGGAGGGCGAACACTGGCTGGGTGAGATCTTACATCCGTCTGTGTAGATGTTCATGTGCGGTGTTTGTTCAACATGTGTGTGTGTGTGTGTGAACAGGGCTGGAGCACATCCACCACATGACACGCCACAAGAGGTACATGCTGAGAGTGGATATGGAGGACTTCTGTGGAAGGAAAGGTTCCGCTCAGTACTCGACCTTCTCTGTGGGATCTGAAGAAGACGGGTATAAACTGCACGTCTCTGGATTCAGGGACGGAGGAGCAGGTACGACACCTTCATTCACACTCCTGATATCTCATTCATATTGTGCTATTGTCCTAATGAATCGTCTTCGTCTCTGCAGGCGACTCTCTGTCTTCCCACAATCATCAGAAGTTCTCCACCTTTGACAGAGACCAAGACGAGTATAAAAAGAACTGCGCCAGAGAGTTTCTGGGGGGATTCTGGTACAAAAAGTGTCACCGTGCAAACCCCAACGGTGTGTATTTATGGGGCCACCATCGCAACCATTACGCTATCGGTGTGTGTTGGTGGAGCTGGGATCACAATTACTTCAACAGCTTGAAATACATCTCCATGAAGATCAAACGCATATACTAGAAACATGCGATGTTTACAAGCGCATAATGCCAGTTACTCTATCTTTAATGCTTAAGGCTGAGCACTCAGTGTGTGTGTGAACGTACGCCCTTGACACAATTACACTAGAAGGTCTGTCCTCTGCAAGTCTCAGCGCTCTCTCTCCTGAAGTTACGATAAAATAATGACTGCTTTTAAGTTTTCCCACAGGCTGTTCAATGACCGTGATTTGTCTTTGTTTCAGTCAGTTTTTACTGTCCACATGATTTCCCAAATAAACTGCAGATTGAAAGGCATGTGTCTGTTTGCAGATGTGTTTATTTCCACAACAGAAACATATCAACTGACTATAAGTGTTCAGGTCATCTGATATAAAGATGCATTATTAGTGTTGAGTTCAGACGTGTGTGTATTTCCCTTCATCAAAACATCCATAACCATTTTTACATCTAATATGACAGCAATTATAAACATCTGTTTCACTTAACAGAAGATAATGAGATAACTGAGGATGTGCTTTTGCGACCCACCAGTTGAGAAACACTGTTTTAAAGGGTGTTCATTGTTAATACAAATGAGCTATATTAAGATGTAGCTAACATTTAACACCAGGTGGAAAATAACTGTTTGTAGAATATTAAATATAACTATTTAGATGCTGTTTATACACATATGAAATAGGCTAAACTTTATTAAATACCCAAGAGCCACTTGTGACTTCTTCAAAACACCTCCACACACACACTGGAGTGGGGAAGTTTGGTGAACTATGACCTACACATTAATATTATGTGTAAAAAAATCAAATCTCATTGGTTTAATAGCTGAAAAATAAGAGTATTTGCTAAAACCATGACAAAACTTCTTGTTTTTAAACAGTAATCTATTTTATTTTATATTTGTAGTTTACCGTCATGTCTCAGGCGGGGATGGTCCCATAGACTCTCTCTCTATATATTTATATTATTACAGATCTGATATTATCATAGAGCTGATCTCCTATGTAGAAGAGTCTGAATGTGGGATGATTTTGGCCATTTATTTAGACTTTTGTAAGCTTTCAGAAACAAGTATGGATGTTTAATATGCTGTAAAAGATGTTGGTGAAGCTAACATAAGTTGAATTAAAAAAATAAGAATAATATAATATTTTTTTAATAAAACAAATCTATAATGTATTGCCCACATTTTAAAAATAAATGATATGTATAGTTCATAAACTTAAAGTCTACAAAGATTTTACTTATTTTAAAGCATTTAAAGCACATTTTTTAAAATAGTTTTTAGTATACTTGATCAAGTTCACTGAAGCAGTACTAAAAGTACATATTTTAAAGGGTATTCATTGTAAATACAAATGAGTTATATTAAGACGTAGCTAACATTTAACACCAGGTGGAAAATAACTGTTTATAGAATAATAAATATAACTATTTAGATGCTGTTTATACACATATGAAATAAGCTAAACTTTATTAAATACCCAAGAGCCACTTGTGACTTCATCAAAACACCTCCACACACACACTGGAGAGGGGAAGTTTGGTGAACTCTGACCTACAAATTAATTAATGTGTAAAAAAAAATTAAAATCTCATTGGTTTAATAGCTGAAAAATAAGATTATTTGCTAAAACCAGGTGAAAAGGTTTTGTTTTGTGTTTTAAACAGTAATCTATTTTAATATATTTGTAGTTTACAGTTTGCAAGGTACAATTTTCAGTCGTTTAGTAGAGATTTTATATGAGAGACTTGCTTTGTTTAGCAAATAAAGTGGATCTAATTAGATTTGCATTGTAAACATTAAATAAATGTTAAAAAGGTGTTAATTTTTATTTCATATATTAAGATTTTAGTTATGATACTCTGAAAATCATTCTGCATAAATCCGCAGATTTTTAACAAAATACTCCGCAGAAACAGCAAAACATGTCCGCAGATTCCGTCTGGTCCTAGTCATAACCCATTATAAGATAATGACGTAATTTGTTGCCTATTGAGCAGGTGAACACAAGGGCCACTCATCGGTGTGTTTAAGTACTCACTCAGCCGTGTTCAATAAACAAGCATGAACTACAGGTCTCTCTTTGATCCTCATTCCTGAACTTATATTATACACTTTTATGGTTTATATTTGAGAATTTATTCTGAACGCTCCTGTTGATCTCAGGTCCAATGAAAGGCTGAGTTCGTATGTCTGACTGCTTGAACTAAAAGAACAATGCTGTAATCATAATGAATCGTGATACAGAGCAGAACTGAATCGACGGCATGTTGATCGAAACCGAACTCTGAGGCCACACTGTCAACAAATATCAGTAAATTAGCAGTTTTACATATCTTGTGATTCGTGTTTTTATTTTCCCCTATTTATTTCTGCTTTTGAATAGCATTGACAAGGTTTCTGCAGGTGCACGTTAAATTTAAGACTTTTTAGGACCATTATGAATTAAATTTTAGACTTATACAGGGATAAATGCTAAGGAATTGTTCAAATGGCCCAGATGGAAAAGATTTTTATTTGCCCTATTTATTTCTGCTTGTGAACAGCATTAACTGGGTTTCCACAGGTTTCACCAAGCTAAATTTAAGACTTTTACAGACATTTTTAAGACCATTATAAATAAAATTTTAGACTCAAAATGGAAAAGATTTTTATTTACATTAAAAAAACTATAATTTGATAATACAATAATAATTTAATAATGAAAAAATAGATATTTTTAGCAAAATATTTTAAATATTGTGTAAAAGCAAGCAAGCTCTACTTGTATCCAACATATAACTTTCTATAAAATAAAAAATAAGTGTTTTAAAAACTATAATAAACTGAATCTATGCACAAGCATCTGTCTCGGTCAGTGTCCACAGCAGTAAATACGTCAGCACATTTAATCAAACATTATTATGAGGAGAATACTAGTTAAAATGATCTTCATTCATTCAATCATTCGTTTTCATTTATTAATCAAGGGTCACCACAGCGGAATGAACCGCCAACTTATCCAGCATATGCTTTACGTAGCGGATACCCTTCCAGCCGCAACCCATCTCTGGGAAGCATTCACTCATTCACAATCACACATACAGTCCACTACGGACAATTTAGCCAACCAAAATCACCTATACGACATGTGTTTGGTGTTTGGAAACTGGAGCACCCGGAGGAAACCCACGCGACCACAGGGAGAACATGCAGACTCCACACAGAAACACCAACTGACACAGCCGAGGCTCAAACCAGCGACCTTCTTGCTGTAAGGAATGACCTTTTCTAAATAAAAAGTTTAAAGCTTTACTAAGATGCATTGTTGGTGATTATTTCGGTGTTAATGGCCAGATTAGGTAGCAATACGTGAACACAGACAAATGCTAACACTTTACAATAAGGTTCATCAGTTAATGCATTTACTAACATGAACTAATCATGAACAACACTTGTACAGCATTTATTAATCATAATTCAACATTTACTAATGCATTATTAACATCCAAGTCCATGCTTGTTAACATTAATTCATGCACCGTGAGTTAACAAACTAACATTGAACAGCTGTATTTTCATTAACTAACATGAACAAATGTGTAGCAGATGTGTTGTTCATTGTTTGTTCATGTTAGTAAATGCATTATTTAACATTAACTAATGAACCCTATTGTAAAGTGTGACCAGGAAAATGAAGACCTGTTTAAAATATTTGTAAGACCTACACATAATATTTCAGTAAATTTAAGACATTTTAAGACCTAAAACTTTGATTTTGAGATTTAAGACATTTTAAGAGTGTTTAAGACCTGCGGATACCCTGATTATGGGGGCTTGATCTTTCTGCAGGTTTGATTGAAAACAATCAGCTTTGAAACAAGTGAAGGGAAAGTTAATGATGACAGCATATTTATTTCTGAGTGAACGGTTGCTTGAATGTGTGTTTGTGGGATTTATTAGGAGTTTGTTTCATTTCAGAGTGCTTTGAGCTTATTTTTTGAAGAATTATATTTAATGTAGAATTAAATTTAATGTCTACGGTAAAAGCACAGTAGCACAGAAAACTGGCGCATTCATGAGAATTTGCTGAACAGACCCAAGCTGAAATAATATAAACAGCTAAGACCTTTTTACAAAGGAAGTATGATTGGGTTTAGACACAGCTTCAGTGCAAACACATGCTTTCTGATAACAGCCACGAGGTGGAGGTTCGGTAGCACAGCTGCTCTAGTAGAGAGACAATACACACACACACACATACACACACACAAACACACACACACACTTACACACACACAAAATGAGTCTGTCCTCCTTCCTTCAACCCTCCCGAATATTTTTACCTAATTTTTATTTAACGGCCTCGCAGTGGCGCAGTGGGTAGCATGATCGCCTCACAGCAAGAAGGTCGCTGGTTTGAGTCTCAGCTGGGTCAGTTGGTGTTTCTGTGTGGAGTCTGCATGTTCTCCCCGTGTTGGTGTGGGTTTCCTCCGGGTGCTCCGGTTTCCCCCACAGTCCAAACACATGCGCTATAGGGGAACTGCTAAATTGGCTTTAGTGTGTCTAAAATAGTCTAAAATAAAGGTCTTAAATTGTATTAATGGCAGCAAATTCACACATAGATAAGGGAACATCTGAACAGTGATTTCCAATCATAAAATCCAAATGTCAAAAAATGCCGTTTATCGTGTTTTGCAATCAAACTCTTCATATGTAACTCATGAAATATGCTTAAAAATGGCTTCATTTAGGATAACTTCGAAATGTACGACACATAATAGACATACATGCTATTATCACACCTTTGAGTTTAAGTCAAATAAAAATACAAATTTATTTAAACTTTTATTTGATAAAATCATGTTGGACCAACTCAATTGCATTTAATTGATTAAATATATATATATATATTTAGTTGTTGCTAAACAAATTTATTGGATGGAAATCCTGCCCTCAATTAAATTGAGTTCATCCAAAGAGTTATTTTTTTGAATGTATCTGTCAGTATTTACATGTTAAAAGTCTGATTCCTTTACAACATTTAATTGAAACTATCATTTTTTGTAGCTCCTAAATCAAACAAAGAAACTAGAGATTATGTTAAAATTGAAATGATGGATCTCTGTCAAAGGCATTTGCCCCAACCAACTCCCCATTATTCTCCCTTTCTTTCCAGATGGGATGGTGGGCCAAACCAAAGGTATCCATGGGCCAACTTTGGCCCGCGGGCACTTCTTTGGGCAAATAAACCTCAGATCTATACAGTCAAGCCCAAAATTATTCACACCCCTGACTTAAAGTTTTTGTTCAAATGTAAATAAAAGCAGGGAAATATGTTCTTTTTTTCACAATGTTGCCTCTTGTACATAATCTTATTATCTTCTGGGAGAATCCTGTGTCATTTCCAGTCAGAAACAAACTCGCTGGTTAAATGAAAGCCACTTTAAGTCAGGATTTGCCAGAGGTAGGAATAATTTCAGGCTTGACTGTATACAGTATATATTATTATATGAATCAAGGTTTTATTTGCCTGTGATTTTGCCCTTTAAACTTGCATCAGCAGATGTTCTCAGACGACAAACTAAGAGCTCTAATATGTCTATCGTTTCCTTATGAATGTGTTTTGTCTTTTGATATTATTAGGACACATCCTGGGGTTTTAAAATACCCCAGATGTGGACTTCATGTTTTGGCTACTGCAACAGGTCACAGAGGTTTATAGGTACGCCGACAGCCGTACTTAGATAATTATTTGCCATTATTTCGAAAGGTTAACAGATAAAACACGCCATGTTGTTCCCAAAGCAAGTGAAAGACATAATGTTGGACACAACAGGTTGAATATGCATGTGCAGCTTTGGAAAGAGCCATAGTCAAAACTTCCAGGAGGACTCGCTTCTGTCCTCTGAGTGATCATGTGCCTCTTCTTACAATAAAAACACCCTTAGCAATCATAGACAATATATTTCCCTCTCCAAGGTTACTATCGCTAAAACAGAACGATCCATTGACCCAGAGCAAACTCAGACTGACGTGAATATAGAATAGAGCTGAACAAAACATCAATGGATTAATTGTATATTCTGCAATGCTTCCTGTGGATCAGCTCCTCATTCACTTCTCAAATATCAAGATCCAGTTCAATTCATCTTTATTTCTCTGGCGCTTTTACTATGTAGATTGATGCTAGTGAATTGAAACTGTGTCCAGTTTTCAGTTTAAGATTAGTTTAGTTCAGTTCAGTGCACACCTGTCAACATTGGGATGTGAAAATAAGGGATACGCCTACCATAACAAGAAAAAAAAAATGTTCTTGTGTAGCTGTTTCATTGAAAATAAACAGTTAACGATTAGTAATATTTTTTAATATTATTATTTACAAAAGAAAAAATGTAATAGTCTACATTAGCAAACAGTTTAGCTTATTAAAATGAGCTATTATAAAGAAACAGAATCAAGTTATCAAATCTCATTGATCTTCACTGTATAACTCACACATTCTGAATAAAGAGCAGCGAATGAATCTCATTTATTTAGATTTTTAGTTAGATGACATTAAATAACAGAGGCGTCACTTTAACAATGCACACATCTAACGCTATAATGAAGCACTCGACTGCTTTCCTCACGCTTTATGCTCATTTTGGACTAAATTAGCTGTGTTTGAAACAAAAACCCATCAAGATGGACATATTTACAACACAGGCTCATTGTGAAAATGTAGTCCCGAGTAGGTTTCTGGAGGCCGCACATTACGTGGTCAGAGGTACGTACGGCTGCGTTTAGTTTTTTTTAAACGAACGCTATGGGGCGGTGTGACGCTGTTTCTTCTCGCGCTTATACCGGCTGACCGCCTCGTGTGGACGACTTTACCACTGCAACCAGTTTGTCGCGTTAGCTCGCCGTGTTCGTCGGCGGACTTGAGAGGCAGAGAAGAGTTGACCACCACGACGAAACCAGGGTTCGAGTCCGGCGAGGAGCGGTTCCAGAAAGCAGGTAGGACAAACACAGAATTCATGTAACGAAGTAAACAACAGGGTGAGAACACGGTGAAGCCTGAAAATGTGATGAAAATGAGACGAGGGGCTTTTGTTTGTTTCTGGATTGCTTTTTCGAAAGCTGTTGGTTGGGTTTAGGGAAGTGGGTGTGTGGGTGCGTCAATTGATCATTTTGGTTGGGTTTAGGGAAGGGAGAGAGTGGGTCAGTCCGATCGGATGGTCAGTCAGTCGTTCAGTCAGCCAAAAACGGCCGGCCGACAGCGGCCTCTGGTGGGTTTACGCGAGAACGGCAGGCGCGAACGGCACTCGCGAGAGACACTTGAGATCTCAAAAAGCGTCAGCAGCGGCCTCTCGTGGACTTGCCAAAGCAAAAGTGCAAAAAGACGTACCTCACGGGACGTATTGCGCGGCCTCCAGAAACGTACTCGGGACTACGTTCTCAGAATGAGCCTGGGTTGCATATTTAGCTGTTATTATTATAAATGATGTGTATATGTCTGTTCAAACACGCACCCTAAACCCAGACTTTCACTCCGCTTCAGATCACATGTACAGAATGGGTTTGGGAAACAGCATGTGTTTATCACTATGGAGCGCGTCTGACAGTCACGCACCGCTTTATGACTGTTTTGAGGATTGCACAGGAGGAGCGACGGCACCTGTAACGAAAAGGAGAGGGAATCCCGCCGTTTTTATATTTATTTCAGTGTTTCATGCCGAAATAAAGCGAAAGCACAGAACTGACTCACATTTAAGAGCAAGGGGCGCCCCCTGGTGGTGCGGCGGTATGGGTTGCGTATAGGGAGGATCGGCTCTTTAATGTTTATCGCCACCCTTCAGAGAAAGACTGAAAATACGGGAGAAATACGGGAAAACAACATTATGGGATGATAGCGGGATAGAGCTGTAACATACGGGAGAATCCCGGGAAAAACTGGAGGGTTGACAGGTATGGTTCAATGTGGTTTAATAGTGCTGAGATATTGATTGATGCTTTATTCATTTGTCTGCTGCAGTAAGTTTAACATACAACCCAACCATAGGCGAACATGTATTTATTTCCTCCTACATTTGGGCCTTAGCCTTAAATCATTCATTCATTCATTCACTTTACAGCTTAGTCCCATTATTAATATGGGGTCGCAACAGCGGAATGAACCACCAACTTATGCAGCATATGTTTTGCGCAGCGGATGCCCTTCCAACTGCAACTCATCACTGGGAAACATCCATACACACTCATTCACACACAAACACTACTGACAATTTAGCCTACTCAATTCACCTGTACCTGTGAGGGAAACAGGAGCGCCTGGAGGAAACCAATGCCAACACGGGGAGAACATGCAAACTCCACACAGAAATGCCAAACGACCTAGCCGAGGCTCGAACCAGCAACCTTCTTGCTGTGAGATGATCATGTTACCCACTGCACCACTGTGGCACCAGCCTAGAATTAACCCTGGTTAAATTGATGAGTATTTCAGAGCTTTTTAAATCATTAGTCATCAAGGACTTTTACAACGGCAGTCTAATCACTTTTTCACGCACCCCATGATGCTTTGCTTTAATTATTGGTGTCACTTCCAATAATCTGTAAAAAGATAATCATAAATAAATCTGTATACATTCTCTGTATAAAAAACTGCACACAAAAAACCTGTTTAATACTCTCACAGTTCATCCATTCAATATTAAAAGCCAACTAATTAGAATGAACAAATCACTTTCAGCAGACCTGCAGAAACTAAAAATGAGTCTCTCTGCAGCAATATTACGTTGAACATTAATGCAAAGAGCATGATAAACTGCTGATGTTGTGAAGTAAACGTTGTATACTCAAAGCTGATTCACAGCACTTAAACACTGTAAAATATCTAACTTACAAATTGTTAACTCAGTTTAAAATTGTGAGTTAGGTGGACATATTTTTGAGCTCAGAGTTGAATTTACTCATAAAAATCATTCAACTGCATGTTTGGAACTGTTTGTTCAATGAAAGTAAAAAAATTAAGTTGAGGAGACTTCACATTTCGATTTCTCCATATCTTCAAAAAATAAATAGTTGAGTTAACTTAACACTTTAAAGCAACCGGCTGCAAAGAAATGTTGAGTTTATTAAGCTTCAGTGTTTGAAGTTGTGCCAAATTATTCCGTAAAGTATAATTGACTTAACCAGCCTTTACGGTCAACTTAAAAAAAAATATTTGGCACAACTTCAACCACTGAAGCTTAATAAACTCAACATTTCTTTGCAGCCGGTTGCTTAAAAATTGAACTTACCTTTTTATTTTTTACAGTGTAAAGTAAATAACAAGAAGTTGACTGAGAAAAGCCAAGGAAGAGCAGAAGCAGAGAGGCAGTAATGATTATTGTAAAGATTATCTCCACGATGGAGCTTCTCCAGCCTCCGGCACCTAGACATTTGGCCAGAGGAGAAATGGTCGTGCCCAACTGAGCCTGGTTTCTCTCCAGGTTTTTTAATTATCCACTTTCGCCAATTGGTGAAGTTTGTTTCTCGCCGCTGTCGCCACTGGCTCGCATGGTTCGGGACTTGTAGGGCTGTGCATTGATTAGGGATGGGGGATACCAATATTTTTGTTTACGATCCGATACCAAGTATTTCAAGACAAGTATCGTCGATATCGATACCGATATTGATACCGATATCGATACCAATACTTTAATTAAATATTTTATAGTGATTTTAAAAAAACAGTTATCACCTTTATTATAATTATTATCATCATCATTATTATTCATTCATTCATTTTCTTTTCGGCTTAGTCCCTTCATCAATCCGGGGTCGCCACAGCGGAATGAACCGCCAACTTACCCAGCATTTGTTTTACGCAGCGGATGCCCTTCCAGCCACAACCCATCTCTGGGAAACATCCACACATTCTGATTCACACACATACACTAAGGACAATTTAGCTTACCCAATTCACCTGTACCGCATGTGTTTGGACTGTGGGGGAAACCGGAGCACCCGGAGGAAACCCACACCAACACGGGGAGAACATGCAAACTCCACACAGAAATGCCAACTGGCCCAGCCGGGGATCGAACCAGTGACCTTCTTGCTGTGAGGCGAACGTGCTACTCACTAGGCCACCGTGGCGCCCATCATTATTATTATTAATATTATTAAATTAAACACAAAACACATGATTACTTTTTACATTTATTAAAATAACAGAACTAAAATTACCTAAATGGCACCATACCAAAAAAATAAAACACTGCAGAAACCTTATTTAATTAAAAAAGTAGATCTCTCCCAGTTATTATGTGCACCTAAACTTTGTATTTTACTTGATAAACAAGTTTATTTAAAAGTATTTAAATTAAACTACTAAAAATCAGAATGTCTTTACTTGAGTAGGCTACAGTCTATTATTCTGAACCCTGAACAGAAATCTGATATATGCCGATTTTAGAGTTTAGAGTTATGTTGGCATATTAATATTACAAAGAATCATATATAATGATTCCCCTTCAGTATATTATATTTACAGTGTGTGCATCTGTGTGTTCATATGAACATATATCAGGTAAAACTCAATATAAACTGGCTGTCTGTATTGAACTCAACTCGACTGTTTGTGAACTAATTCACACTTGGTAGCTGGATAATGACTGGATTCCTTAATGGATTCTGCCAAAGTTTTACATCCTGCGCTCGGTGTGTGTGTGTGTGTGGTGTCTGTACTAACACTGACCCATTAGCGGAGATACAGCGGAAGGATATTATAGTTCCCATTCGTGTTCCTATTAAAGTAAATATTTATATAATATGCAGCGCTATAATTGTTGAGATATTTTACTCAGTAAGAAAACCCCCAGAAAAGATCCATACTTTTACTGAAGGATCCTTTTGATACATTCCCAGTATCGAAAATATCGAAACTTCAGGATCGATCCGCCCATCCCTAGCATTGATGCGTTACTCTTCAGTGTTTGGACTCTCAGTAGTGAATGTTAAACCACACTGAACTGAACTAAACTGAACTCCAACACTGAACACTGGACTGACACTGTTTCAGTTCACTATAATCTTCCATGTGAAGCTGCTTTGACACAATCTACATTGTAAAAGCGCTAGAGAAATAAAGATGAATTGAATTGAATTATTAAAAATAGCTGAGTTTATGGAATTATCATAGTTGAATATTTTTTGGGTGCAAACTCTGCACTTTGCTATTATACAGCAAGCAACCAGAATGGAAACGAACAGCTTCACAGCATCCTCCGGTGTCATTAAAGCCTTGACATGCAGACGTTCTCTTATCTTGTCCTCTAATGTCTGCTTTCCTGGAGTAACACACACACACAGGTTGCTTCAAGGATCCTCAGATCCATCAGAATTAGCAAAATCACACACACCTTCGAGCTGTAGAAAACGTTTTAGGCTTGCAAAATAGTAGAATGTGGATAATTAGATGCTAATTAGCGTCACAGAGGCACAGTGAGTAGCACGATCGCCTCACAGCAAGAAGGTCACTGGTTTGAGGCTCAGCTGGGTCAGTTGGCATTTCTGTGTGGAGTTTGCATGTTCAAGGGCAT
Source organism: Danio albolineatus (assembly GCA_903798035.1). Lineage (NCBI taxonomy): Eukaryota > Metazoa > Chordata > Actinopteri > Cypriniformes > Danionidae > Danio > Danio albolineatus. The sequence goes on from CAIGQQ010034340.1 coordinate 268,373, forward strand.
GCGTACTGTAAAACATATGCTGGATAAGTTGGCGGTTCATTCCGCTGTGGCGACCCCAGATTAATAAAATGACTAAGCCGAAAATAAAATTAATGAATTAATGAATAAATGAAAGAATGCATGAAGAAAATGAGTGATCAAACAAGTGGTATACATTAGTTTGTTGAATGATTGGATCTGATTCGTTTTAAACTATTACTGTGTATATTGTTGGCCTTTAACATCATTAGTCTGGTTGCACATGTAATCATGGGTTGACAACAATGTAATAAATGTCAATAAAACTTTAGAAACCCAAAATGAATCAAATCAGCAATGATTTTCATTATTACAGGATTATTGCATCTCTTTACACTTGGGTCTATCTAAGAATATGCTATCCAGGCTGCAGCTGGTGAAAATGCAAAACTCTCCAGGTCCTCTCAGATGTTGTTTGGCCTCTTTTCATTAATTTCTGTGGAGCTCCAAGTGCAGTATAAGGTGTTCCTAATGGTTTTAAATGTGTTGGTAAAGCACTTTCATCAACTTGTGCTGTTTTTAAATGTGCTATATCAGTGGTTCTTAATCTCATTGCTCACAGTCGAGAATATTTTATATTTATTTTTATGTCTTTCTTAGTTAACAGACCTAAATCAGCAGTCAAGCTCTATGCATGATCTGGACACTTTCATTTTAGAAATTAGCTTCTCCAAATGTAGGTGTGTGTAGTAATTCTACTAATATATATTCAAGATTTGCCTTTGTTTCAGTCAGTTTTTACCATCTGAATGATTTCACAAATACTCAATAAACTGCAGATTGGAAGCTATGTGTCTGTATGCAGATGTGTTTATTTCCACAACAGAAATGTATATATATATGACCTGAACATTTATAGTATATATATTAGGGCTGTCAATTGATTAAAAAAATTAACTAATTAATCACACTTTTGTTTGTGATTAATCATGATTAATCAGGAAAAGCTGTATTTATTACAGAAATAAAAACACAGGCATGTAAGTGCCATTTGAATTTTAAAACAATCAATGCCCATAACAAACAAAAATTATTTCCATGTTGGATTCTAAGTGAACTACAAAAAAATCCAAAATACAGGCATTGCAGATATGGAAATTGGAAGAAAAAAATTAATAAAGTATTGAATACAAACAATTGTACTCATTGTAAAGTTGTTTTGCGAGTTGAGAACATAAATTTTAAAGTAGAAACAATTTTGCTTAGTCCTCCTTAACATTAGCCAGTTGCTAAGACAGTCCAGTCTGTTGACATTATCGGGTGACAACACACACGCTCGCACGCAAGCACACATACACACACACACACACACAAACAGACAGAGAGAGCACGCGCAGTACAGCGCACTCCCTTCAGATCATCATCACGCATGACTACGGTTCTTAAAGTATGGCTGTATTTCTCCAGCAAGGATTCTGATACAGCAGCTGAAGCAGACGCTTTACTAAAGTTGCGTGTCGGGGGGAAACACGTCACACTTAATGAAATATTTGAGGGTGCTTGGAATCAACTTAGAGAGGAATGGGCTGTCTTTGACAGCTTGCAACATCATCTGGCACTTTCACTGAGTACATTTACATGATCCATATTATCCATATTATCCTTTCTCCATATTCCTTTGCTCATTAAACACACGCAGGGCCGGAGCAGCTGAACTGGTGCTCTAGGCGAACGGTGATCACGCCGCCCTCAACCCCAAAGTGAAAAAGAAAGTGAGCGGTTCACGGATGAACGTGAGGAGCGGGAGGGAGGGGGTAGGTGTCGCGGATTAAAGTGAGGACCGGGGGGTTCGCTCATTATTCTGCAGCCCTTGGCGGCCGCCTAGGTCGCCTCTATGGACGCGCCGGCCCTGAACGCAACAGGAAATTTTAAAAAACTGCCACTGCGTTAAATGCGTTAATTTTTTTTAACGCGTTAAATATTTCAAATTAATTGGTGTGCGTTAACGCGCTAATTTTGACAGCCCTATTATATATATAAACCCTGACTGGATCCATCCAAAAACACACCAAACCACAGCTGCCCGACTCACTGCAGAATTAACTCTCCTGTTTCCAGCAAAACTGTTGATCTTAGCTCTTATAGCCAAACCTTTGCTCACGCGTGCTGATGGATGGAGACGTCAAAGAGGAGTCTGGACTAGGAGAATGCTGATGTTTCATGGTGGTGGCAAAGTGTGAGGGAGCCATGGGGATGTTTGGCTCAATAGGATCAGGGCAGATCTTGCAGGTTAGATGACCGAGGCAGAAATCCTGAAGCCCCAAGCAAAGCCAGAGAAGTGGGAGCTAGGAGGAAGAAAGGAGCTCCAGATGGAAAGAGTGACAAGATGGAGCCTGGATGAGTGGAGTAATGCATGGTGATGACTGACCAATGTGAAGCTGGAGAGGTGAGGAAGCTCAGGTGAGCCAGAGGGACGATAGGGGCCACTTTAATCTACAGTGTAAATCATGAGTAGGCCATCACGGAATCTGTGGACATTTTTTGCTATTTCTGTGGAAGATTTTGGTAAAAATCTGCGGATTTATGCGGAATGATTTTGGGAGTTTCATAACTAAAACCTTATTATATGAAATAAAAAGTAACACCTTTTTAACTTTTATTTAATGTTTACATTGCGAATCCAATTAGATCCACTTTATTTGGTAAACAAAGCAAGTCTCTCATATAAAATCTCTACTAAAAGACAGAAAATAGCTCTTTACAAACTGTATAGTGAATAAATCACATGAATATTTTCATATTAGCCAATATTATTACTGAAATTAATTTAAAAACTGAATAAATAGAAATTTACACTCATTTACACAAGTAAATTAACAGAATCAATGATGGGCTAAAAATCTGCGGAAATCTGCAGATTCCGTGTGGCCCTAAACATGAGATAAACTAAACTTAAAATCATAAAAAAAGCTTATAATATTAATATCTTAAAGAGTGATGTATCTACAACATGCTGACATTTGCTAAAAATTAATTTCTAACAACTATAACATACAATGAAGAGTTTCTTTTTTCCCTCAGTGTATAATTATTTCTGTATATAGAAGCAAACTAATAATGCAAACTAATCTATCATTAACCTAGCCAATAATTAGTCATTTAACAGTTGAAAGTGAATACAAATGTGTGCACGTATGCACTGTCCTCTCCAACATTAAATAAAGATAAAGACCCAGAGGAGGAGTCTGAGAGCCTGACAGATATAAGAGTGTTTGAGCCAGCGCTGAGGTACTGCTTTATTCTTCACTGCCCTCACAGAGCCTTCAGACACCTGCACCAGACGTCAGATTAACCTGTGTTTATGACTTTCTTCTAGGAAAACAGACCTCTGCTGTGGAGACACTGAGAAGATGGCAGTGAGTTATTCAGCATCCTTCACAAACTCTTTCATATCGGCTTCATTTTCTGCACTGATGTTCATCTCTTCTCTCTCTGTCCCGTGTAGCTGATCTGGTTTTTGGCAGCTCTTGTCTCTGTTGCTTCGGCCATTGACTACAGATATAAGCCATTGGACTGTTCTCATCATTACAAATCAGGAGAAAGGTTTAGTAAGACTTACATCGTCCATCCAGGCGGTGACCATCCTCACCATGTTTTCTGTCACATGGTCTCAGATGGTAGAGATGAAGACAACGGAGGATGGACGGTACGAGCGTGACTTGGTAATCAAACACTCATCAGATGTCGACACACACACAACCAATCATAAATGTTTTATATAACCCCCTCACAGGTGATTCAGAGGAGGATGGACGGCACGTTGAATTTCTATCAGCCTTGGAAAGAGTACAAGAGAGGATTCGGGAATGTGGAGGGCGAACACTGGCTGGGTGAGATCTTACATCCGTCTGTGTAGATGTTCATGTGCGGTGTTTGTTCAACATGTGTGTGTGTGTGTGTGAACAGGGCTGGAGCACATCCACCACATGACACGCCACAAGCGGTTCATTCTGAGAGTGGATATGGAGGACTTCCACGGAAGGAGAGGTTTCGCTCATTACTCGTCCTTCTCAGTGGGATCTGAAGAAGACGGGTATAAACTGCACGTCTCTGGATTCAGGGACGGAGGAGCAGGTACGACACCTTCATTAACACTCATGATATCTCATTTACATTGGCCTAATGAATCGTCCTCCTCTCTGCAGGCGACTCTTTGACTCACCATGATGAGATGAAGTTCTCCACCTTTGACAAAGACCAAGATTTGTACGACAAGAACTGCGCCAGAGAGTTTCTGGGGGGATTCTGGTATAAAAAGTGTCACCACGCAAACCCCAATGGTGTGTATTTATGGGGCCACGATCGCACCCATTACGCTATCGGTGTGTGTTGGTGGAGCTGGGATCACAATTACTCCAACAGCTTGAAATCCATCACCATGAGGATCAAACCTGACTCCTAGAAACTTTAGAATGTTTACAGTTTAACACATGATGCTAGTTACTCTATCTTTAATGCTTACATGTTTAAAGCTGTGTGTGAACATATGTGCCTGGCACAGTGTCCTCTGGAAGTCTCAGCGCTCTCTCTCTCTCTCTTCAGAAGTTATAAATAAATGACTGTGTTTAAGTTTTCCCAGAAGCTGTTCAATGACTGTGATTTCTCTTTGTTTCAGTCAGTTTTTACTCAATAAACTGCAGATTGGAAGCTATGTGTCTGTATGCAGATGTGTTTTTTTATACAACAGAAACACTAAATCACACCTATGAATAAACTGACTATTAGTGTTCAGGTCATCTGGTATAAAGATGCATTATATGTGTTAAGTTCAGACATTTGTGTATTTTTCTTCATTCAATTCAATTCAATTCACCTTTATATGTATAGCGCTTTTACAATGTACATTGTGTCAAAGCAGCTTCACATGCGTTATAAAAAATAAAAACAGTGTCAGTCCAGTGTTCAGTGTTGAAATTCAGTTTAGTTCAATTCAGCGTGGTTTAGTATTCACTGCTAAGAGTCCAAACACTTAAGATTAATCCAAAACACCTCCACACACACACACACACACACACACACACACACACACACACACACA
>CAIGQQ010034340.1:443664-462496 GCA_903798035.1 Danio albolineatus
GAGATGTTGTAGAGTGAGATGTTGAAGAGTGAGATGTTGTAGAGTGAGATGTTGTAGAGTGAGATGTTGTTGAAGAGTGAGATGTTGTTGAAGAGTGAGATGTTGTAGAGTGAGATGTTGAAGAGTGAGATGTTGTTGTAGAGTGAGATGTTGTTTGAATGGTTCTGATGTCTATCTGCTCTGTTGTGTGCAGATAATGTAAAGATTGGACCTGACGGTGCCGTTCTGACCATCGCTAATGTCCGTCTCAATAACCAGGGTGGATATCGCTGCATCGCCACTAACGCTCAGGGGAAATCCACCATCACCGCTAACTTGAGCATCAAACGTACGTTTTTACCTGGCAGAGTAATACTAGTTAAATAGTGCACAAAACAAATATCCAGCGGTGAAACACATTACAAACTTAAACTACTGTAATTGAAATTTTCCAGCCTAAGTAGTTTAATAAATGTGCACTTTTACTTTCCCTTGAGTACATTAGTGCAGTATCGGTACTTTTACTCCACTACTTTCCTTCAACCTGCAGTCACTACTGTATTATTTCCTGTCTATGGGGATTAAAACAATCAGTCCTGTGATTCCTGTCCAATCTTATCTCACATAGAAGGTAAATCACATCATACTGAACTACCTCAAGACATGGTGATTTATAATTGCAGCAAACTGTTTGGAAGCATTAAAAGTGTCTAAGAAGATTATCCAGAGACTGTTTATAGACTGTATGTCACTGATGTTGTCAAACAGCCCTAAACAATCACTAAATGGAACGAATGAAGAATGGAAGGCCGAAAAAAGGAAAGGCCGAACAAGAAATGGAAAGAAGGACCAAACGAATTGAAATTAATGAAGGAATGATTGATGGAAGGTCTGAACAAACTAAGGGACGAATGAATAAATAAATGAACAAAGAACCAAATGAAGGAAGAAACAAAAGAAGGAAGGGACAAATGAATGAACGAACAAACACGAATGAATGAAGGACAGAACAAACAACGGAAGGAACAAACTAATATGGGACTAAATGCACTACAGCATGTTGTTTACACATCCCTGCACAAACTGCATATAAACACATCAACATTTCTCAGTGTAATACTCACTACTCGCTCCTCTTGAGTAGTTTTAAAAGTGCTACTTTTTACTCCTACTTTGAGTAATGTTTATGTAACTCCACCGATCCTACACCAACCAACCAGCTCCGAGCTAGGAGAGCCAACGACCTTCCGCATGGGAGTCGGTTTCTCTAACAAGGAGGCTAAAGATCATGGCCTCAAGCATCTGCCGCTGCAACACCTTTTAGAGGTCAAAGGTTGAGGTTTACCTGCACAGCACTGCACTAGCTGGTCTCTGTTACACTCATCCCCCTTAACCTCACTCCCATCCGGGTCATGGCACCAATATAATCCTGCCAGTCCTACACCACTCAACCCACTCCGAGCTGGGATCAAAACGGTGACCTTCCACATGGGAGTCGGTTTCTCTAACAAGGAGGTGAAAAACCATGTCCTCTTGCATCAGTCGCTGGAGCACCTTTAGATGTCAGAGGAGTGAGGTTTACCGGCACAGCACTGCACTAGCGGGCCTCTGTTACACTCACCCGCCTAAACCTCACTCCCATCTGGGTCACGGCACCAATGTAACCTGCCGGTCCTACACAACCCAAACCATTCCGAGCTGGGATCAAAACGACAACCTTCCACATGGGATGTGATGTCTGAATGTGTGTGAATGCATGTGTGTGTGTATATGTGTATACTAGTGTCTGTGTTTATGTTCGCATCTGTATGTGAATGCGTTTGTATGTGTGTGCATGTATGTATCTATGTATGTCTGTATCGGTATACATGTGAATGTGTGTGTTCAGATCCTCCAAAGGTGCGCGTGTCCCCCGCGGGGCCCCTGACTCTACCAGTGGGTGAAATCGTGACTCTAGACTGCAGCGTCTCGGGGAAACCGCGGCCCTCCGTCAGCTGGATCAGACGTCAAGCTGGAGGAGAGACGGAGCTCGTTTCCACGACGACAGACTCCACTACATCACTACAGGTGAGATGGACCCTTTTCACCTGTGTGTGTTCCTCCGCAACAGAAGTCGTTATAGTTGATGTCTTGCTCACTTGCTCTAGATCAGTGTTTCTCAACCACGTTCCTGGAGGAGCACCAACTCTGCACATCCAAGTGTCCTTAACCAAACAGAGCTGATTGAGATCATCAGCAGAGGCTGAAAGACCTGTAATGGATGTGACAGACAAAGGACACATCCAAAACGTGCAGTGCTGGTGGTCCTCTAGCGACGTGGTTGAGAAACACTGCTCTCGATCACTCGCGAGATGATTTTCACACTCAGTTATCTTATTTAACTTGCACAGATTGAAAGGCGGATTCCAGGCGCTCGCAGTAAACTCACACGTGCGTCTGTGTTTCTGTAAGGTGACCATGGCAACCGCGGAGGATACTGGGATGTATGTGTGCCGCGCTCAGAATGGGGAGGGGCTTGCTGAGGAGGGGGTGGAGCTTGTGATGGAGGGTGGGGCTTTCCCTCAGGCTTCAGTGAGTCAGACGGAGCTGACGGCGGTGGAGGGTCAGAGCATCAGCATGCACTGCCAGGCCTCCGGTAAACACACCACCACCAAAACACCCGGAGTTACTCAGAATCACTGCAGAGTGGCTTTAATACAGCATCATGCATTAGTTGACCCAACAATGAACATTATCTCATGATTTACTCGCTCTCAGGGTAAGTGTATATCATTTCCCTCTTCAGAATCCAGACAGAGTCATTTTTAAAATGATCTTAGATGTTTCCAGCTCTACAACGGCTACGGTTTTTATCAGCAGTACAAAATATGTCCAATAAAGTGCATCTATCCATAATAAAATGTGCCCCACATGGCTCCGGGGAACGAATAAAAGTGTTCTTTAGCTAATCGATGCATTTCTTTTATAAAATATCCATATTTAAAATGATTTAAGAACCATTTCGTGTTACTTCTGGTGATTAATCTTCTCTTTTTTTGAGGAAAATGTTCTCCTGTCCAGCAGATGGCGATAATGCACCAAAGAAATGCAAAAAACTAATACATATTTATAAACACAATTATTCATTCATATTTATTTTGAATGAGACCAATCAATAAACGGCACTAGTGCAGATTCGGTCTGGGCCAACATGCTGGTTGTTGCTAGAAGGGATACAGCCGCGGTAAGAAAATAACGAGAATTATTTATAATATTGATTAAATTGCCTATTAACTGTATTTTATTAACATCTACCCTAACCTTCAGAGTAATGTAAAACCAGAAAGTATTGTACATTACTGTCGTAATAATATAATTATCGTTAACATTCGGCTGTATCTCTTCTAAACTTAACCCTACACACAAGGGTTCGAAGGTCATTTTGGTGTTTTGTTAACGCATTAACAGGAGCCCCCTCACCGAGTGTTAGGGTCTCCAGAGCTGCAGATCTGCCTCTGATTGTGAGTTTGTGGTCTTCAGGTTCTCCTGCTCCAGTGTTATCGTGGTCGAAGCTGCGAGCTCCTCTGCCGTGGCAGCACAAGGTGGACGGAGGAACGCTGACCCTCAGCAACGTCGGCCGGCAGGACTCAGGTTAAGCCCGTTCGATGATTTAATAAATATCGTTATTTAATCTAGCTCGGATTTCTGCAGTTCCTTTAAAAGCCACAAGAGGAAGACAAATCAAAATATGGAGGCTCCGTTCTCAATACGCATGCATTTTACTTTCACTTTCAAATTCGCGATGATGAGAGATTGTAAGTCGCATTTTTACAACGTCTCTCTAGTTTAAAACACTTCAAACACAGCCAATGCTAGTAATTTGTTCGTGAGAAAGCAGAAAAGAATAAAGTAGCTGTCTAGAAGGAAACTTTACTAATGTTTTTTGTTTTGTTTTTCTGTTTGTGTGTTTTTTAAATGTACTGTACTCCATTTTGGAACCGTTTAGTGTTATTGTTTCTAACATTTACAGAATGCAAAAAATGACTAATATTAAAGGTGCAAGGTCACAACTTACAATTAATTAAAGAATTTTAACAATTATTTAATAATTAAAAAGCACAACATTATATCGTATATATGCAAGGGTTATATCAGCCTGACCTCACGAGAAAACGTAAGTATTTTATGTTTTGGCAGTTTAGTGGCTAATTCGTATGAATTCGTACAAGTTCAGTCGTACGAAAATGTACGATTTAAAAAAGGAGGCGTGGCACCCAACCCCACCCCTAAACACAACCGTCATTGGTTGATGAGCAAATCGTACTAAATTGTACGAATTACATCGGACGAATTCATACGAATTAGCCACTAAATAAAAAGTTACGAATTGCCGTGAGATAGCGTTGGGTATATGGCAATATACTGTATGCAAATCAACATACATATATACATCTACATATATTCAACATATACATCAAAATACTGCAAAAATTGGCAATTTACTAATTCGTTTTTAATTATTTTAATCACTAATATACACACACACACACACACACACACACATTCAAATATACGAATTATAATTTATAATTTATTAATAGTAGTTTAGATTTGGCCATACACAGACACGGACAAAATTACTGGCACCCTTCCACTGAAGAAAGAAAACCCCACAGTGGTCGCTGAAATAACTTGAAACTTAAAAGGGTAATGATTAATAAACTTTCATTCACTTTCCTTTCGGCTTAGTCGCTTTATTCATCATTTATTCATCTTTATTTGCTGGGTCGCCACAGTGGAATGAACCACCAACCATTCCAGCATATGTTTTACACAGCGGATGCCCTTCCAGCGGCAACCCACTAATTCACACACACAAACTCTCATACACTACGGCCTATTTAGTTCATCAATTCCCCTATAGAGCATATGTTTGAACTGAAACCGGAGCACCCGGAGGAAACCCACACCAACACGGGGAGAACATGCAAAGACTAATAAACAAAATCACTGAAAATAAATCACATACTGCTTTTGAACTGTGGCAAAACAAAAGCATTGAAAAAGACGTGCTAATGAAACTGGCCTGGATAAAACAACTTTGTCCATGTGTCTATTAGATTTCTGTGTGAGCCACAAAACAGACAATAAATAACAACCGTAAACGCAATTATCATTATTTTTCTCTCTCTCTCAGGTCAGTACATCTGCAACGCCACCAGTGCTCTGGGCTTCAGCGAGGCGTACGTGCAGCTGGAGGTGGACTGTGAGTCTCAAACACACACACTTATCACCGCTGACCTCCACACACACACACACACACACACACACACACACACATCAGAGCCTGGAGCATGATCCAGAATCAGCCAGATGTGCTGGACTCTGAACACATCCAAATGTTTGCATGAAAAGCTGCAGGTAAATACAGCAGGACATGACAAACAGAGCAGCCTTGGAGCATTAAACTGACTTTCCAACTAATGGGGGGGTCAAACAGAATTGAGATGCAGACATTAAATAATCTAAATGTAAAATAACAGTCTTCAATGTATTAAAAATATCAGTAAAAGTAACAAATGTTGTACGTTATTGTACCGAATGCTTTACACTTTCTTGAAATGCCTTTAAAACACATGCAAATGATCAAGTTTAGCCCTGTTATGGGTATATGTTGCACTGACTCGTTTACAATATACTCAACTGTTGATCGACTATAATCCCAACTTAACATTGCACATCTTGCAATGTGACTATTGCAGACACACACACACACATTGCGATATCGATGCTGATATATACTGTGCAGCCCCAGCGACTGCATTCATTTTAATTCAGCAATTCATATTTTTCAAAAAGTAACTCAAATATTATTTCAAGAGTTCACACTGAGCTGATGATTGATAATAAAGCGTGTTTGGCATGCTGTCCCGGGATAGAGCCCTGAGCTCAGAATATCCTCGAGCCCGGGGCTCCCTCCCGTTAAAAGGGCGAGAGGAGAGTTTGAGCTCAGGTAAGTCTTGACAACTCCCCCGCTTGTGAAGGTGCTGAGATATCTCTGACTAGGTTGCCTTGAGAGGCTATTTAAAGTAGTCGATTTACTTATGTTGTATGTTTTTTGGTCGGTGGGAGGAAACCGGAGAACCCGGGGAAAACCCACGCGAACACGGAGAGAACATGCAAACTCCACATAGAAACGCTGACTGGCTCGGGGAGAGGCCGAACCAGCGGTGTTCTTGCTGTGAGGCAACAGTGCTAACCACTGGGCCGCCGTGCCGCTCTATCAGAGAAGGGGAGGAGTTGGGGTGGAAGGGGGGATTCTTCAAGACGAAGATGACTGGAGTAGAAAGCTCTGGTCGTTTATAGTGTGTCAGGATTTGTCTGATTGGTGCATTGTGCGGAGCTGATGTGGTACCAGCTGTGTTCAATCATAAGCACACAATCCTCTCCAAGCTAGTTTATAAATAAACCACACGCTCTAAAAAACACAGTGTTAAAAACTACCCGAATTGGGTTGTTTTTAACCCTATTACTGGGTAAATATAGGACATAACACGTCAGGGGTTAAATTAATCCAAGCAATTGGGTTATTATTTTTAACCCCAAAAATGGGTTGTTTTTTCTACCCAATAATTTACGGTGGCTGAGTAAAGTTAACGCGCTGCAATTTAAGAAAGCACATGCAATTACAAAAAACACCAGCAAATTAAGATACGATCTTCATCAATTTGACAGCACACCTGACACAGACTAATTCTCTAGTTAGAGAATTAGCTAACAATAGCTAATTCTCACAACACAGACAACGGAAGAAACGCACAGCAAATTGATCAAAACACAATGGAAGAAAACGCACAGCAAGTTGGTCAAAACACAATGGAAATGTTTCAAGAGGACCCAAAAACATGACGGACCCAGCTGAGATACGGATGTAGTTAATTTATTTAACAACGCAACGTTTCAGTTGATCATTAATTAGACTGATAATTTACAAAAGACAACGGAATCGTGTAATCAGGATATTAAAATAAACGAAAAACAACTCACTTTTCAAAAGACCACCAATCACTTCACTGAACAGCAGTCACGGCAGATACTTATCTCAGCTGGGTCAGTCATGTTTTTGGGTCCTCTTGAAACATTTTCGTTGTGTTTTGATCAATATGCTGCGCGTTTCTTCCGTTGTCTGTGTTGTGAGAATGTGTAACAGGTGTGCTATCAAATTGATGAAGATCGTTTCTTAATTTGCTGCTGTTTTTTGTTATTGCATGTGCTTTCTTAAATTGCAGCGCGTTAACCTTTCTCGGCCACCGTAATAATTGGTTATTTTTACTTACGTAATTGGTTAGTTTGATTTAATAGGTTATATTTTCAAATGTAATTTTTATCTTTCTTTTAACATCATTAACCTCATAAAACACAAACAGGTGAATAATGTATCAGCTTTATTCATTTTTTGTTCCATTATATTTTTTCAGCACATTACACTCTGTAAACACACTTTACCTCAGAGATCGTACTAAACTAAATACAAATTATGAACTGCAGTCAAAACAATTTGTTTCATATTTATGGGTTGCTCGTGTATATATATATATATATATATATATATATATATGTGGCGTCGCAGTCAGCCCCTGCTGGGAGTTGATTTGACCCAAGGAGCTGGGTTGATATGTCTGTGTGGTGCTAGGGTTGCATTGATTCAAGTCTTAGAAATTATATCCCAGAAAATAACCCAAGTATGGGTTACATACACATTCTACCCAAATCCCTCAACCCAACATTTGGGTAGAAAAAAAAACCCTGATTTTTTAGTGTGCATTACATTTTTTTAAGCGATACATTGATTTACTTGTCACTTATAGCAGTAATATTATTACATAACTCATGTTCCTTATACCGTATAACAATGTAAACAGCACAACACTCACAATACACAACTGATTCAGTGGTTGCCTAGCAACATAAAATGCACAGTACACTTCTTTTTTCCTTTTAACAAAAGAGGCAGCTCTCACCTCGCATTCTCAGAATAGAGAAGCGTATTTGGTGTGATCATCCCTTGAATTTTATCTGTCGTCTATTATCTGCTGTGTATTTCCCTCCTCAGCTCCTCCATACGCCACTGTCCTGACAGAAGTGGTTGTTATGCGCGTGGGCGACGCTCTCCGCCTCCAGTGTCTCGCACACGGCTCTCATCCGATTCGCTTCCGCTGGCTGCGTGTGGGCGGAGCCTCCATGTCAGCAGGGGCGGAGTCAACAAAAGACGGCCTTCTGAGGATCCCTGGGCTGAAGAGCTCGGACAGCGGCACCTATAAATGCGTGGCGACCAATCACGTGGGCTCCAGCGAGGCGCTCAGCAGAGTCACAGTCAAAGGTCAGAGAGAATCACTGCTATGTAGCTGTGCTTCTCATAGTATCGTCAAAGCATTAGCAGAACGCCCCCTGGTGGGCAAAACATGACCATCACCTACTGACTGCTGTGCTTTCTCTCCCAACAGCTTAATTAAAGAGGGACCAGCCGATCATGTCCAGTCACTATGAGGACATTAAAGACTTCAGATCTACAGGAGGACCAAGTTCAGAGGCAAAACATTAGTGTAAAGTCTTACTCCGGTGTTCAGAACGCTGGACGACATGTTTTGTCTGTTTAACGCTCTACTATATTCTGAGACGTGTGGCGCTCGAGTCAAACTAATGTATAATTAAGTTGATAATAAAGAGTGTGTGTTTGTGGCGCTTTTATTTTGTTAATGTAAATGCCAATAGTCATTCAGCTATGTCCATTATTTATCGTGGGTAACCACAGAGGAATGAACCACCAACTATTCCAGCATATGTTTTACACAGCGTACACAGCTGCAACCTAGTACTGGGAAACACCCATACACACTCATACACGACGGCTAATTTGGTTCATCAGTTCCCCTATAGCGCAGTGTGTTTGGACTGTGAAACCGGAGCACCCGGAGGAAACCCACACCAACACGGGGAGAACATGCAGACTCCACACAGAAACACTAACTGACCCAGCCGAGACTCAAACTAGCGACGTTCTTCCTGTGAGGCAACAGTGCTAACCACTTAGAGTGTCGCCCGAATGTCATTAAACAGGGAAATAAACATCTTCTATTGGATTTCTACAACAAACGAGTAGAAACAATTACATAATAAAGAGTATTGTCTTCACTGATGAGGAACTGACAAAGAAAAGACGAATAATGAAATCCAACACAATTAGTCCAGAAATGACATGCAAATGTTTGAACAATGTTGCATACAGGTTCATACATATTTTTACTACTAAATTCCATGACTTTTCCATGATTTTTCCAAGAAGAGTAAAATTTCATAACCTATAGTTTCATGCCGTGTCTACACATGGTAAAAGAAAAACAATGCAAGTGCAAATGTATTACAGCAAATCATCACTTTGGATTTATAAGGTTCTGTCTGCGTTCTGAATGATTTTGAGATATTGAGCTTCAAAGTTTTTGCTTTCTATAGCAAACAGTATCTGTTTAACAGTTGATTTTAAATAAAAAAGTCTTAAAATGTAATCAACTTATAAAAAACATCCCATAATGTAAAATGTTGTCAATTAAAAAGAATATGTCAATAACTCAATTTTGACAAAAATGTCAGATTAACCCTTATAATTCTAAGGTGACAATTAGGGCTGTGCAATATGGACAAAATAATCATATTGCGATTTTTTGAACGAACATTGCGATTTTATTAGTGATTTTGGCAGCTGTTTTTGCTTTGTCAAACGCGCTACACACACACATTCTACATGTATTCAGTGCACAAGAAGTGCAGAACAAAACATTTCACAATGAAATAACACAGTATTAAGTTTAATAAATAAAACTGTAGTAAAACTGTCTTTAAAACAGACGACATAAACTAACTGAAGATGAAGTAACCTCAGCTCTAGTTAAACACATACTGTACACAGCAGCACTCACTGCTGGATCAACAAAACTGTAATAAACTGTGTTAAAAACAGACAACATGAAGAAATAAAGATGAACTAACCTCAATTCCAGTCAGAACAATAAATAAAAACTAACGTAAATCAAAACCACCTATTCGCTTCTCCCGCTCAACTTCAGTGCGCGGAGTGAGCTCTGATTGGTTAACATCTTTCTCCCGCTCAGCTTAGCTGTAATTGGCCGGTGTGCTGCGTCAGCTCTGATTGGTTTACATATTAAAATCACGCGCACAAGAACGTCAACAAAAGTCTAAATAATTAATAAATTAAATTGCAGATCGCGATTTAGAAATTGCATGTGCTTAAATCACGATTTTTTCGCGATTGCGATTAATTGCACAGCCCTAGTGACGATAACGTAAAACATGCAACAATCTATTTAGTTTAGATGTATATTTATATCTATGTATAGAGAGTATGTGATTGGCCAAGAACAGAAAAGAAGTAAAGACAACTAACCTGTATTCAAGTATACAGATATCTATTTACAGATCTATTTTCCCAAACTTTGTGGGTTTTTCTGTTTTTCCAAAACTTTTGCAGGCCTGGAAAACGTCAAAGTTTCAGGTTTTCCACGAACGTATGAACCCTGCACAAAAAATATATGAGCAATTCCATGCAAATGTCAACCTTGCCATGAAAAAAATAAGTTCACCAAAAATAGAGTAACAGTTTCTACATTTTTTGTGTAAGCAAGTATTTAACAGTGCTTTAATAATGCTCAAAAATGTCTCTGTTAGTGTTTCAAACTATTATATTTGATTTAGCAAAGTCACACAAATGGCAATTTCACATCTGTCACATCCATAACAAAGCTTTCCCTCACAAAAGCAAAAATGTCAAATAAAATAAAATCAGCGATTTTTGTTATTTAGTGAGCCAACTCTTATGCTTTTGATGAGCATTATTTATTTTAGGTTGTATAGTTTAATTCAAAGAATTTCTACAAAATATGTTGTAGACTGTAAACTCTCAGACATTTTTTTTGTCACATCCATAACACGTTTATTTTCCTCATTTAAAATATTTAAAAAATTCCAGATTGATCTTTTTGTGATCCCATAACTCTGTGGTGAGTAGTTCTGGAAAATGTAAACCGCTGTTTCAATTTAATGTTAACGTATACTTTCTATGTGAATTTTTGTTTTGAGCTTTTACTGCAAACGTCACATCCTTAACGCTGGAATTGCTCATATACAATTAGGTTTTATTTTATTGCAACATACTGTATCTGGTACAATAAAAAGGTACTTTCCCCGAAAACAGAACCACTTGAGTCTAAGTAAATGGTGAGGAAGTTTTCTTTTTTGGCAAACGACACCTGATACATTATATTGTCTGAACACAAACACTCCAACATGAGCAAAATACACATTTATGGACCCCAAACAGAACTCATTGTGATCTTTCTGACTGAACAAGAACAGAAATACACAGAACTAATCCATTTTCACAGAAAAATAACATTTTATTTGGCAAACTATTCAGAAATTATTTCTAAATGTGTGTAAAGTGAATTTTGTAATTGATTAAACAGGGCAGGAATGTTATATAGACATTATAAATATGACATTATCACACTGATCATGCAGATATAAAAGTTATATACCGAAATAACTGAAAATGAATTGTAGCACAAGTGTGTTGCCGTTTGCTAGGTAATTTGCTGCTAATGCTACACATATGGCTAAAACACGGCTACTGCTTCAACATAAAGGAACGAATGCTTCATTTGAGCACATTTCAACACTTGAGGCAGAAAAATAACGAGTACATGAACAGATAAAGCAGATTAATAATTTCTCTCAACAACACTCACCGTCTGCATTTCTTCAGTGGTTTTCGCGCTGGACTGGAAAGCGTCACAACAGCGCCTCCCGACGCACGAGCGGTCACTTCACCTCACAGCTTTCTACGAGGTATTTATTTCTCTAATCCAATAAACTTCTAACTTGATTACATTTCTGAAATGTTGTTTTCATCCATATTTCAAGTGAGATTGAAATGTTGGATAATCAGCACTGACGTTGCAGTGGTTTAGACGAGGGTTAAATGCTTTATACTTTAAATAGGATCTCCGCCCTACTACTTTCTACATGAAAATAACGTCTAAAACAGCGTTTGAAGCCGGACATTTTAACGATCAAGCAATAAAATGTAACAATCAAAAAGAAAATACAAAAATAGAAGAGAAAAAACAAGGATATACATTAATATGTTCGGCAGAAGTCAGTATATTTGATCGTGTTCATATGAACCTGACCAAAGCGGCACGCGTCATGGCGTCATTTCTAAGATGGCGGCAGGTTAGCGCGTAGGGTGAAACAAACTTTTAAGTAATACCTTCAAGGTTAATTGAATTAAACACCATTTAAAAAAAAACAAATCTATATGGAATTGTACCCCTCATTATGTTTTTTCAAATATCGGTGGTCTTAATTTTATTTTGATGTGCAATTATAATATAGACAAAATCCCAGTTAATTGATCAGCCTTCCACAGACTAGTGCTCCAATCATGGTCTTTAATATATAAGCATCATTTCTCCCCACATCACTATTTCATCTGGAATAATAGACACATTTTATACAAGCGCAAATCCCTTTTTTAACAATTGGTTTGAAAACAAAATGAATCTTTAGTCAGTTATAAAGGTATACTCTTTTCTTACAATGAATTCCTCTCTTATTACAAAATCTCAAGAGTTTTAAACTGTTATAAGTTCAGTTCCTTCAGGGGCCCATATGTGTTATTTAGAGGTATTAATCAAGACCATGCTTCTGATGCATTGTGTTTTGATATTAATAAATCCTATGTTGGCAAAACTTGTTTTACTATAAATACCAAGAGTAATAATAAGGCTATCCGTACCCTTTTCCAAAGAGAAATCATTACTGTACCTTATATTCAGTCTTATTGCATGTCTTTACTAAAGGATCAACTAATTTGCTGGGAAAAAAGTGTGGCTGTTAGAAATATCATGTTAGAAATAAAATGAAAGGAATATCCTATAAACTTCTCCACAGGTTTTATCCAGCAAAACATTATTTACAAACATTTAAAAAGGGAATCGATGTGAATTGTATTTTTGGTAATGATTATGAGGAGACGGCTTTACACTTATTTTGGTATTGTGCATACTCAGCCAACTTATGGAACGAGGTGCAAAAATGTATTAATAACAAATTACAGCGTTCCAAACCTCTTTCATTGTTGTGGGAAATTGTACTTTTTGGTTTTACTATGTACCCTAGTCAAGAGGAAAAATTGTTTTTATTTAATTTAATTACTAACATAATTTTACGTTTATAAATGAAAATTTACCAATAAGAAACCGAATTTTAAGGCATTGATGACAGAAATATGCTTATATATTAGTAGTATCAGAGACTCTCTAAATAAGAAAGCCCTACGCACCTTAAAACTTTGTGAACTCGACAATGTATTTATTTGATTATTACATTTGTACAATTTGTATATTTGTATTGTACATGTTATGTGACTGTGACATGAGTGAAGATCAAAAACAGCTCAAGATCAACTTCCAAAAGGTGACCAAAACATCACTTTATTTACAGAAGGGGAATAGTGTCCATGATCAGCAATAAAACATCATGATTAATGTTAAATATTAAGTCTTTGATTCAAAAACAGATACCACAAAAAACAGGATACACGTCTAACCTGTAAATAAAGCGGAATAAGCGGTCTTGTTTTAGCTATTATGCTTTTGAGACCCATGTAGCGATGCAATATTTATATACACATCATTAATGTTATTACAAAATTGAGGATTCTGAGACAGCGTGTTTCTTCTTGTGTGTATTCAAAAGCCATGGAGAAGTGAATCTCTCGCTGCAGATGGAGCAGTGGTACGGTTTTTCCCCTGTGTGAAGTCGCTCGTGATTCCGAAGAGTGTCTGGTCGAGCGAAACACTGGTCGCAGTGTGAACATTTATGCGGTTTTTCCCCTGTATGGCCTCTCTGATGAATTCTGAATGAAAGGCTTCTCGTAAAGCTCTTGCCGCAGTCGGGACACAAGTACGGTTTCTCTCCGGTGTGGATTCTCTCGTGGGTTTTCTGGTGTGACCTACTTCGGAAACGTTTGTCGCAGTGCGAGCACGGATACGGCCGCTCTCCAGTGTGCATCCACTCGTGTTCTTTCAAGGCAGAGTTAGTAGGGAGGATTTTCGGACAGTGCGAACACTGAAATGTGCTGTCTCCAGTGTGAATACTCTTGTGGGCTTTCAAGGCATTCGAATTAGAGAAGCATTTCTGACAGTGTGAACACTCATACGGTCTCTCTCCGGTGTGAATTCTCTCGTGGGTTTTCAAGTGCTTTTTAGTACCAAAACTTTTCTGACAGTGCGAACACTGATATGGTTTCTCTCCGGTGTGAATTCTCTCATGGTGGTTCAAGTTTGAATTAGTACCGAAACATTTCTTGCAGTGCGAACACTGATACGATTTCTCTCCGGTGTGAATTTTCTCGTGGATTTTCAAGTTCATTCTAGTTCGGAAACTTTTCTGACAGTGTGAACACTGATACGGCCTCTCTCCGGTGTGAATCCTCTCGTGAGCTTTACAGAGGTATAACTCGAAGAAGCATTTCTGACAGTGTGAACACTGATACGGTCTCTCTTTGTTGTCCGTTTCGTCAGTGTGTTTTTTCGTATGACGCAACAGATAATACTTTGTACCGAAGCGCTTGTCGCACTGGTTGCACTGGAATGGTTTATCGCCAGTGTGCACCCTCAGGTGAACCGCCAGTATTGAAGCTGATCTAAAACTCTTCCCACATTGATCACAGTGATGATTCTTTGGCTTAATGTTTTTTCCAGAGGAACTCTTCCCTGTGTGCTGCTGTTGAGACGTAGAGGGCATTTCTCCAGTAGAATGTGAATCAGCAGCAGCATCTGTAAACAAATAATGAGGACAGACTGAAAGTTCTAATGTGGTTAGTAAATTGCAGACGTTTGTGATTTAAGTACAGTAATAATTGACTGCTCCTTAAATTTAGATTATTATTCTATTTCATGATTCCCTCCTGTACAGTAGCATCATAATTAATCTAAGTTAATGAACTCTTTCTAATCAGAGCTCTTCAAGTGGAATTGTATTCATATCGCAATATATAATGTCACATTCATTCATTTTCTTTTCAGCTTAGTCCCTTTATTAATCTGGGGTCGCCACAGCGGAATGAACCGCCAACTTATCCAGCATTTGTTTTATGTAGCGGATGCCCTTCTAGCTGCAACCCATCTCTGGGAAACATCCATACATCATTCACACTTATACACTATGGACAATTTAGCTCATCCAATTCACCTACACCCCATGTCTTTGTGGAGCACCCGGAGGAAACCCAGAGGAAACCAACGCAACCACGGGGAGAACATGCAAACTCCACACAGAAATGCCAACTGACCCAGCCGAGGCTCGAACCAGTGACCTTCTTGGTGTGAGGCGAACGTGCTACTCACTACACCACTGTGGCGCCCTATATAATGTCACAGAAAAACAAAATATCACATTTTTCCAATATCATACAGCCCTATCTCAATTCACCCCATAGCCCTTCCCCTTACCCCTGGTTTGAAAGTTCAGATAGAAGGGTAGGGGTGTCCCAATTCTCTTTAGCTTGAAGGCATAGGGCTAAAGAGATTTTCCAGGACCACACTAGAAACCAAGGGGTAGAACACACCAGTTACAATGGCAACATGGCTGCACATGTGAGTCACGGGGTTCATACACATTTTTAGTACTAAAATTCAATGACTTTTCTAGGACTCAAGTAAATTTCCATGACCTAATGTTTCATGCAATGTCTCTGTATACGTGGTAAATAATAAGAAAAACAATGCATGTTCAAAGTTATTACAGCATATCATAAAACATGCAACAAGCTATTATTTTAAATAAATCTTTATATCTATGTAAAATGTATTTACATACTGTTCACACAGCACTAATAATGTGAGAGCACGTGTTAAACCATGGACAGAAAAGAAGACAAGTAACTTATATTTAGGTATCCAGATATTTGTTTAACTAATTTCCATGAATTTTCCAAAACATTTTGGGTTTTTTAGGTTTTCCAAAACTTTTCCAGGCCTGGAAGATGCCATGTCAAAATTCCATGACTTTTCCAGGTTTTTCATGACCATATGAACCCTTGAGTCAGGAGATGAACAAATTTATTTTAAAAAAAGCTTATTTTTTGGCATTGTTAAGAATTTTTAAGACAAGCAAGCATATATGTTTTAATACATTCATAACGGAGTGTGTTAAAATATCAGCTAAATTTGGCTCTTTGATCTATAATCCATAATAATAACTCCTGTATAGCACAAACCAAAAAGCAGAAAAAGGTGGGACATTACAGAAAACACAAACAAAAAAGTAGTGATATCTACATTTACTTTAATTTGTATTTAAGTGTAGACAATACAACAGACATTATTTAATGTGTTTCTCGTGATTTTTACAGTTTTTTTGCCAAAAATAAACACGTATTCCAATGTTGGTTCTTGCAACACATTTCAAAGTTATATCAGTAGAGCATTTACCACTTTGTATTGTTGCCGTTCCTTTTCACGACACTTAAATGACGTTTAGGGACTGAAGACACCCAGTGATGAAGTGTTTCAGGTGTCATTTTGTCCCATTGTTGCAAATAAGTTGTAAGGAGGGCAAAAGTACAGGGTCTTTTGTGTTTAAAAATGCACCACACATTCTTTATTGGAGACTGCAGGCAGGCCAGTCTAGTATCTGTATCCTCTTCCTCCGCAGCAGGACTTTGTATTGTGTGCTGAATGTGGTTCTGCAGTGTCTTGTTGAAATATGGATGGGCGTCCCTGTAGAAGAAGGCAGCATATTGTGCTCCAAAATCTCTCTGTGCTTTTCAGCATTTATGGAGCATCACAGAAGTGCAAGTCACCTTTGCCAAGGCACCGATACAGCCCTATACCATGACAGACCCTGGCTTTTGGACTTAATATTTATAATTCTGGATGATAACTGTTTTCAAGGTATACCGCGGTTTGGAAAAGTCAAGGTTTTAAAACCGCCAAAATTTTCTGTAATACCGTTCCTGAGGTATGGGTGAGATTTTTTATTGACATTTCTTGTTTTTTAGGACAAAAATATCTGCAGCAGAAAAACTATCCAAAGATGCCATTTAAATAGTAAAGAAATCTGTGTTATTGAAACTAATGAAGTCAATGATTCATTTAAATAATTTAGCCTGACATGTTTATCGCTCAAAGGCGGCGCCACGGTGGCCTAGTGGTTAGCACGTTCGCCTCACAGCAAGAAGGTCGCTGGTTCGATCCCCGGCTGGGCCAGTTGGCATTTCTGTGTGGAGTTTGCATGTTCTCCCCGTGGTTGCGTGGGTTTCCTCCGGGTGCTCCGGTTTCCCCCACAGTCCAAAGACATGCGGTACAGGTGAATTGGGTAAGCTAAATTGTCCATAGTGTATGTGTGCGAATGAGAATGTATGGATGTTTCCCAGTGATAGGTTGTGGCTGGAAGGGCATCCGCTGCGTAAAACAAATGCTGGATAAGTTGGCGGTTCATTCCGCTGTGGTGACCCCAGATTAATAAAGGGACTAAGCCGAAAAGAAAATGAATGAATGAATGAATGAATGAATCCCAATACCATGAAACCGTGATATTTTTATCCAAGGTTATCATACCGTCAGAATCTTTTACCGGCCCATACCTAGTAACAGTCTGGATGATTCTTTTTCGTCTTTGGTCCGGAGCACACAGTGTCCATTTCTCCCAAAACATACCTCAAAATACTGAATCATCAGAGCACAGTACGTTTCCACTGTGTGATGGTCCATCCCAAACGCCTCCCAGAGCCCAGAGAAGTTGACGTGCTTCTGGACACTGTTAACATAGGGCTTCCATTTGACACAGTACAGTTTTCACTGACTACGTATTGTGATACTTGACAGGTTTGTGGCAGCAGTCCTAAACCCATGTGGTGATATGGCTTATAGATGAGTGAAGATTCTTGATGCAGCGCCCCCTGAGG
This sequence comes from Danio albolineatus, assembly GCA_903798035.1. Classification (NCBI taxonomy): domain Eukaryota; kingdom Metazoa; phylum Chordata; class Actinopteri; order Cypriniformes; family Danionidae; genus Danio; species Danio albolineatus. The sequence goes on from CAIGQQ010034340.1 coordinate 461,669, forward strand.
GATCGGAGATAATAGTTGTTCAGCTTAGGCTTGCGCTCCTGTCCTTTACGCAGAGAAATTCCTCCAGATTCCTTGAATCTTTTAATGATGTTCTGCACTGTTGAAGGTGAAATATACAAATGTCTTCCTTTCTTTCTTCGAGGAACACCGTTTTTAAACATTTCAATCATTTTCTCACGTATTTGAACATCATTATTTAACCAATTTACCTGATTACTAGCCATAAACTGCTCCTCTCACAACCCTTTTTGAAATGTGTTGCAAGAACCAAAATTGGGGAAGGGTAGGGATAAAAAATATATATATATAATTGTGATTGGGCTTTAATGAATTCTTTCTAATCAGAGCTATTCAAGTGAAATTGTATTCATATCTCGATATATAATATCACAGAAAAACAAAACATCGCATTTTTCCAATATCATACAGCCCTGTGTGTGACATACCTGCAGGAATAATGTCATCATCGTCATCCTCCACATCCTTGTTACGATATTCATCATCATCATCATCATCAGGGTTTTCATCTGAAGTGTTTTCTTCTTTTTTGACCTGGATCAGGTTGAGGTATTCCTCCAGTTCAACATAACACATCTTTGGCGTCTGCTGTGCTCCAACATCATCTTTTCTATCTTCATCATCATAATCACCATCATCCTCCTGCTCTCTCTGACCTTCTTCTTCTGTGCTCTTGATCAGGCTCCTGCAGTCCGATCCTGAGGAGCACGTCTTCAGCGTGGTCTGCTGTTCTCCAGCGTTTGGCTCGGAGCTCTGATGATCTTGAGCGTCAGTATAACAGAGTAAAGTCAGGCTGAGCTCTGAGTTCTG
>CAIGQQ010034340.1:463501-478113 GCA_903798035.1 Danio albolineatus
ATATATATATATATATATATATATATATATATATATATATATATATAGGATGACTGTGATGTATACACAAGTATATATATGTAAATATTAGGGCTGTCCAAAAATTAATCGTGATTAATCACATCCAAAATAAAAGTTTGTTTTGACATAATATGTGTTTGTGTTATATATATTTATTATGTATATGTGATAAACACATTCATAGAAGCCAAAACTATTTATAAAAAAGTTACATCAAAGTAGTTACATCATATTCAAATGTAGAATTTGTATCATACACATATATTTTTTAGATATCTAAATATAAACCAACATTTTATCAAGTATATGCATTTGTGTATTTATTTATTCATAATAAAATATACACAGTACACACACAAATATTATGTTCAACTTTTATTTTGGATGTGATTAATCACGATAAATTCTTGGACAGCCCTAATATACATATATATATATATATATATCAATAAGTGATAACTGAGAATTAATTGTTAGTATACACTAAAAACACACGTAGGTTTGCTGTCTGTATAATGCGTTACAAGTTACAAATGTTTAAACATTTAGGCACAAATCGGCAACATATGTATTATAATAAAGATGTATTGTTTTACAGTTATATTTAAGAAGATGAAGAGTAGTTTTTAAGCTTGATCATTCAATTTCTGTATCTGAATACGCTTAAACTCACCAGAAAAGCGCAAAATGGTGTAAATTTCACTTTTATTTCAGCTCTATTGTATTTATCCCCTTTTATTTCGATTATTTTATTCTATTTCATGATTCACTCCTGTACAGAAGCATCAAAATTAATCTAAGTTAATGAATTATTTCCGTCTGAACACAAACACTTCAACATGAGCAAAATACACATTTATGGACCACCAAATGAACTCAATGTTTAGTGAACAACAGAACTAATCCATTATTAATGAAAATAACATTTTATTTTGGAGAATATTTTACTTTATAAATGTGTGTAAACTGAATTTCAATAATGATTCAACACAGAGAAGGAATATTATACAGATATAATAAAATAATTAAATTATCACAGTCATCCTATTGATCCTATATATCAATAAGTGTTATATACTGAAATAAGTGAGAATTAATTGTTAGTATACACTAAAAGCACACGTATCTTTGCTGTCTGGATAATGCGTTACAAGTTACAAATGTTTAAGAGCAATTCCAGCGTTATGGATGTGACATTCGCAGTAAAAACTCACGCACAGATAAGGTATATGTTAACATTATATTGAATCATCTGTTTACATTATCCAAAACAAATATACATAGAACTATGGGATCAGAAAAATATCAATCTGTAAACTATTTTTATACTTTAAATGAGGAAAATAAACATGCATTATGGATGTGACCAAAAAAATCTGTGAGTTTACAGTATACAACATACTTTATAGAAATTCTGTGGATTAAACTGCACAATCCAAAAGAAATAATAATAATCACGAGGATAAGAGTCGCTCTCTGTAGAACAAACATGATTGGCTTTATTTTAATTTACATTTTTGCATTTATGAAGAAAAAGCTTCGTTATGGATGTGATAAATGTGAAATTTCCACTTGTGAGATTTTGGTAAATCAGATATAATTGTTTGAAAACACTGACATGTTTGAGTATTTGTACAGCACTGTAAAATACAAGGATACACAAAAAATATTAGAAGGGTTTTGCTATTTTGATGACATCTTCATTTTTTCATGGCAAGGTTGACATTTGCATGGAATTGCTCTTAAACATTTAGGCACAATTAGGCACCATTTGTATTATAATAAAGATGTATTGTTTTACAGTTATATTTAAGAAGTTGAAGAGTAGTTTTTAAGCTTGATCATTCAATTTCTGTATCTGAATATGATTAAACTCACCAGAAAAGTGTAAAATGGGGTAAATTTCACTTTTATTTCAGCTCTATTGTATTTATCCCCTTTTGTTTTGATTATTTTATTCTATTTCATGATTCACTCCTGTACAGAAGCATCAAAATTAATCTAAGTTAATGAATTATTTCCGTCTGAACACAAATACTTAAACACGAGCAAAATACACATTTATGGACCACAATATGAACTTAATGCTTACTGAACAAGAACAGAACTAATCCATTATAATTGAAAATAACATTTTATTTTGGAGAATATTTTACTTTATATATGTGTGTAAACTGAATTTCAGATAATTCAACACAGAGAAGGAATATCATACAGATATAATAAAATAATGAAATTATCACAGTCATCCTTCACATCTATCTATCTATCTATCTATCTATCTATCTATCTATCTATCTATCTATAATAAGTGATGACTGAGAATTGTTAGTATACACTAAAAGCACACATACGTTTGCTGTCTGTATAATGCATTACAAGTACCAAATGTTTAAACATTTAGGCACAACTAGGCACCATTTGTATTGTAATAAAGATTGTATTGTTTTACAATTATATTTAAGAAGATGAGTAGTTTTTAAGCTTGATCATTCAAGCGTAAAATGGTGTAAATTACACTTTTATTTTTGCTCTATTGTATTTATCCCTTTATTTTGATTATTTTATTCTATCTCATGATTCACTCCTGTACAGAAGCATCATAATTAGTCTAAAGTTAATGAATTATTTCCAAACAGAGCTCTTCAAGTGAAATTGTATTCATATCTCAATATATAAAGTCACAGAAAAAACAAAACATCGCATTTGTCCAACGTCATACAGCCCTGTGTGTGACACCTGGAGGAACTAATGTGTTGCTGAAGTTACACGTACCATGGCTAAAACACGGCTACTGCTTCAACATACAGGAACGAATGCTTCATTTGAGCACATTTAAACACTTGAGGCAGAAAAATAACGAGTGCATGAACAGATAAAGCAGATTATTAACTTCTCTCAACAACACTCACCGTCTGCATTTCTTCAGTGGTTTTTCGCGCTGGACTGGAAAGCGCCACAACAGCGCCTCCCGACGCACGAGCGCTCACTTCACCTCACAAACAGCTTCTTTTCGAGGGTTGTTCATTTCTCTTATTCAGAGATGCCCAAAGTAGGGCCAAAGTTGGCCCATGGTAACCTTTGATTTGGCCCACCACCCCATTTGAGAGGAGAGTGAGTATGATGGAGAGGGCTGGAGCGAATGCCTGTAAAACAGAGATCGGCGTTTCTAATTGGACGTAACCTTTTTTGTTTATTGCTGAGCTACAAATAGCAAACTGGAATTAAATGTTTAAATTAAATGTTGTAAATGATTTTTTAAAATGTAAATGCTGTCCCTCGATGAATAGAGGACCAGTGTTGGGTAAAAAGTAATATATTACAGTTTTTCACTTTAAAAAGTAATTAAATGTGTTACTAGTCACTTTTTAGGGAAAGTAATCTGAAAGTATGTTAATACTTATGTATAAACTACAAAAATAAGAGTTATGCCATGTTAATGTGACTTAAAAATTGTAATAAGATGACTGCAGTTGACATGGGCAAGCAAATCAAGGTAAAACTAAAAACTGTTTTGTTTTTACTGTAATAAGATCACTGTAAAATGTAATAAAATACTGTGTTAGTTCAAACAAATCAATATTTTTTGTCATTTTTTTTAAATTATTAAATAAATAAGGGGATAACACAGTGGCTCAGTGGTTAGCGCTGTTACCTCACAGCAAGAAGGTCGCTGGTTCGAGTCCTGGTTGGGTCAGTTGGCATTTACTGTATGTGTGGAGTTTGCATGTTCTCCCTGTGTTTGCATGGGTTTCATCCGGGCGTCCAAAGACATGTGCCATTGGTGAATTGAATTAACTAAATTGGTTGTGGAGGAGTGTGTATGGATGTTTCCCAGTACTGGGTTGCAGCTGGAAGAGCATCTGCTGTGTAAAACATGCGCTGGATAAGTTGGCGGTTCATTATGCTGTGGTGACCCCTGATGAATAAAGTGACTAAGCTGAAGGAAAATTAATATATGAATAAATAAATTAGGAAATTACTCATGGTGAATTACCCCACCTATTTATCTCCGGCCCACAAGCCGCAGTCAAGTTTGGTTTTTGGCCCTTCATGAGAAAAAGTTTGGGCACTAATTCAATAAACTTGATAACATTTCTGAGCTTTTTTCCATGTAGGTAGCTATCGAGTGCTGAATGTTGGACATTGACGACGTAGTGGTTTGAACGAGCCTTAGATGGTTTATAAATTAGGGATAGGCGGATCGATCCTGGAGTATCGATATTTTCGATACTGGGAATCTATCAAAAGAATCGATCCTTAAGTAAAAGTGGGGGGGTTTTCTGGGGGGGTTTCTTACTGAGTAATCAGAGATTTTAGAATATCACTATAATTATAGCGTCGCATATTATAATAAATATTTACTTAAATAGGAAGATGAATGGGAACTATAATATTCTTCCGCTGTATCTCTGCTGATAGGTCAGCGTTAGCGCACGGCACAGTATTACAGACACCACACACACCCAGTGCAGATTGTAAAACTCGAGCGGAGCTGTGGTCATCATCACTGAACAAAGTATAATCGGGAGTTATTTTACTCCAGTAAATAGTGACGAGACTTTGTGAGATACTTGTCGCAAAACCGTTCGCCACAGTGGCGATCTATTGACTGTTGTCAAGGATTTGTTTTGTTAGGCGACTATTTGTTTTATTATATTTTACTTTTCAAAAACAAAAGATTTTGATCAGTAAAAGAAAAACAGGCTCAAGGAGAGCATCGACAATCATTTGTTACATTAAATAAAACATTAAAGGGATTTTTTTTAATTGTGCAGTGTATTTTTTCCATTATATTTGGTGCTATTTAGCCAATTATAGTTCTGTAATTTTAATAAATCACGTGTCTTGTGTCTAATAATAATAATAAAGGTTATAAGCATTAAAAAATATAAAAAAAATTAATAAAAAAAATTAAAAATCACAAAAAATACTTTAAGTATTGGTATCGGTATCGATGATACTTGTTTTGAAATACTTGGTATCGGATCGGAGACAAAAATATTGGTATCGCCCATATAAATGATACTTTCTACATGAAAATAACGTCTAAAGCCGCCTTTCCACTGCACACGACATTTGGACACGACTGTTGGAATACGCCCCCTTGTGGCAGTCGCACAGTATTTTTAGTGTTGTCGGGCACCATGGGGGAGACGCTGATTCTCGCAGTGTCCGAAATAAAGGATTCTCGCAGTGTCTGAAATAGGAGTGCAAGAGCCTTTATTCTCCATGTGTTCACCATGGTTGAATGAATGAATAAATGACTACTGAAACTCATAGGCCACTAAAAATGTCTATAATAATATTTTTATTACTCATTTATGAATAGAAATATTTTTTTTAATACAGACTTTTTCTGATTCAAAAAAATAACGAAAAACCCCTATTTCTCATCTCGCCCGCACGGACCTGCTTGGACAACACTGGCCGGTCGCATACGGTCTAGTCGCAGGAGTTCAAATATTTCAACGGATCCGCGGCTCAAATCAGATCCGAATTTTCCGTATACGTAGATGATCGGAACTCTACGCAGCTCCCGGACTACTCTCCATTGGAAATGAATGACTTCCGGTCTGTCGCTTGTCGTGTGCAGTGGAAAGGCGGCTTAAAGCGCCGTTTGAATCTTAACGGATTCACAAGACTGCTATAACCTGTTTAACGGTCATCATCATCTTTAATCATCGATAGCTAATATTCTTATTTTAAAAACCTACAAACATTTATATGTATTTATTATATCATATTTGTATCAAATTATAAAAAACACATCCCAGCGTGTGCGAGGTGTTTGTAATGCAGCGTCTATGGGGGCAAGACAGCATATTTGACATTATTCTCTCTTCTGGCTGCCGTTATCAGTCTCGCACTATGATTTTCCGAACATCTTGATAACACCATAGTGGAGGTTTTCTTTTATTACTTAAGCAAATAGGATTGTAAAAATATATTTGTTGTACTCATACAATCACTGCGTTTAGCCAAGTTTACCAACTATGATGACTTCCTCTGCTGAGAAACACAGCAATGTAAGAAGGGACAACCCCAAACTTGGAGATAGAAAGGTTCTATGAATTTATTCATTATTTCTTCGATAGTTTGTATCGAATGTTCAACCCTGACTAAACTGAGACGTGTCATGGCGTCACTGCCAAGATGCTGGTCAGTTTGTGCTGCAGAGCTAAATGTTTTTAATAGAATCCTCTCAATGTTTATTTCTATGAGAGTAACTGAGTCTAAGAAAGTGCAATGCTGTTACATTAGGCTATACCTCTATACTTTGTTTTCTTTCAGTTGTTTGAAAGGGCACCCAGCATCTGTTCTTTTAGTATGAGCCATAAGTGGCAGGATAAATCAAATGCTATTAAATATGTGACTGTTTCATGTGTGAAGATCAAGACAGCACTCAACTTCCAAAAGATGACCAAAACATCAGTTTATTTACAGAAGGGGAATAGTGACCAAGATCAGCTATAAAATATCAAAAATTGTAGTGGTGGGCAGAGCGAGGGTTCGTAAAACACTGAAACAGTCAAAGCCAATACGTCGAGGCTTCAAAGTGTTTCAAAACCAGTCTCTATAGTGATATCTATTGGTCATTTAAAAAATATCACTCTTAAACAAAGGCAACAAAGATATAGTTCAGTGAGTTAAACCATGGTGTTTAGACTAGTGTTTCCCAACCCTGTTCCTGATGGCACACCAACAGTACACATTTTCAACCTCCCCCCTAATGAAACACACTGGAATCAACTGGAACATTAGAAGAGACTCCAAAAGCTGAAGTTAATGGTTCAGATAAAGAAGACATCCTAAATATGTACTGTTGGTGTGCCTCCAGGAACAGGGTTGGGAAACACTGGTTTAGACTTCACATCAAGTGACCTACTGGAGTGGTTAGTGTTGTTGACTAGCATGCAGATGCATTTGATTCGATTCTTGGTCCATTCTTGTGTGTTTTATTTTAACATGAGTCTGGCATCCGGTCGAACTCTTTGTAAATATGTGTGCTGTTTTGGTGATTAAAAAAATCAACATTAATAAAAGACATTAAGCTACAATTTCTGAATGCTTGTTCAAGCCGGGATTTTAAACTAGTGTCACTCGCAGCACAGTTGCATCATGCCCACGCTCAGTCCAGCAGTTTTTCTCCTGAAGCCACACCAACAGTACACATTTGAACCTCTCCTTGATCAAACACACTTGAATCAACTCATCAGAACATTAGAAGAGACTCGAAAGCCTTAGGATAATGGGTCAGATGAGGGAAACATCCAAAATATGTACTGTTGGTGTGCCGCCAGGAACAGACCAGCATTTCCCAACCCCCGTTAAACATCAGATTTTGGAGTCTCTTCTTATGTTCGGATGAGTGGATTCAGTTGTGTTTGATTAGGGAGAGGCTGAAAACGTGTACTGTTGGTGTGCCTCCGGGAACAGGATTGGGAAACACTGCATTATGGCCCCGTTTACACTAGTGCGTTTTCGTTTTAAAACGCATAAGTTTTGCTATGGTTACGCCATCCGTCCACACTACGCCGGAGTGTTCGAGCGCTGAAAACGGAGCGTTTTGGAAGCGCTGGAGAGGCCGTGTTCATTCTAAAGCGCCGCTGCTGCGTCTCAGTGTGGATGGGGGAAACGGAGACGTCTGAACACGGAGGCGTGATGCTGAGATTCGCTACGTGATTGGGGCTTTTGGGTCATTGCGTATCCTTCCCTTATTCGTCAAGCGCACATGACTATACCACCACCGGAAGATGGCAGACCAGCCTTCACTGTAAACACTGTATTTTCAATAGCCATGGATGTTTTATATTCATTTGTTACTTTAAGTAACAACTCGACCTCGTCGTCTGTCCACTAAAAGACCTCTCTTGCTTTCTTTACCATCGCGTTCATCGTTCAACCAGCGTTTGTTGACTAACAATAACCAAATGCCGAGCGAGACACATGCTTCCTGTTTATACCTGAACACGCATGCTCAGAGTGCGCGAATGGTCACGTGATATACGTTTCTGGTGGAGTAGTGAAGACGGAGATCTGTTAAGAGACGCTGGGTGAAACGCTAGTGTGGACGTGGATCGCTTTAATGCTAAAATGCCGTTTTAGAACTAAAACGCACTAGTGTAAACAGGGCCTAAGGCTCGTACACACCAGGATGCTTTTCGTTTGCGTTTATCGTCAGCGTTTTACGAGTCGTTTTTCTGCAATCAAACCTAATCGATTTTCACTGGCGTTAAGCAGAAGAGTATGCAGAATCACTCCTTGTCATTAGATGGCGCTTAATGAAAACAGAAAGACCCACAGGGTGGCGCTACACAACTTTAAGCTTCTGACACCCGCTTGAAAACACAGTAGAAGAAGAAAGTTGACACACTTGTTGTCAAAGAGCTTAGAGTCACCAATCAATAGTGATTCTGTGGTCTTTGTTGAAGTCACTGGTGATTCACACAATGTCGACGTCTCGTTTATCATACAGCACTTTACGTTCGGATATCAGTGCAGTCAGCAGCTCCACGTTCAAATCGTCTCTGGGCATCTTCTGCAATGTGCGCTCGCATTGACAGTTTTGTGCTTAAGCGCCTCCAAGGGGTGTTTACTGTAACTTCAGCAGCTCCGTACACGTCAACAAAAGAGCTAGTCTGATTGGTGGAGAAGGTTTTGACGCGGCGCCTCAAAACAAAATAAACATGAGGCGTGTTTCTTTAAAAATGACGCTTTTGCGCGTTGATGAGCACGATCACACTGGCGCCCTTTATTTAGTCATGAGGCGTTAAACATCGACGAAAACGCGAGCAAAAAACGTCTAGGTGTGCACGGACCACTAGACTACAGAAGATGGGGTTTTGCTTCCGACCCTGCCAATCAAATGCAGATTCGCCAGGTCTGGGAATATTTGTGCATTTTAATATCCTTTGAAACACTTTCGTCACACGTTTCAAAACATTTCGGAGCAGTGTTTAGACACATCTGCGGTTCGGGATCTCGACACAATGTCGAAATGAAGGTTTTTTGCGAGCCATCCCTAATGAATGGTAAATATTAAGGCCCAATCCCAATTCTATTTTTGTACCCCTTCTCCTTGGCCCTTACAACCGAGGGTTAAGGGAAAGGGCTTCAAAACTTCCCCCTAAGAATTGTTCCAGCACTTCAACACCTGCACACGTCATCATATGTCATCGCCATCTCTTGCTTCATATGAGATCAGACGATCACGACTGCTGGAGTTACTCCAGTTGTGTTATTGTTTGGTGTTTATCTTCAGGAAATCACTGAAGGCGTATATTATGTTATCATAACCATCTAATGTGGCGATAAGATCGTAACTGTACTGTGCGTTTACACAGTGGCCATATTTATCTGTGTAAACACACGAAAACAACATTAACATTACAGCAGACACTGTAAAAGCTCATTCCCAGACACTAGACATTACTGACAGGGTATTCCAGTGTCAGAATGTTGTGGGACTGCTGGACACGAGTTATGATTATGGATTATAGATCGCCAAATTTAGCGTTTTTTTTTTTAAAGCATGACGGTAAAACACGAACGCGGTTATGAATATATTAAAACATGTGTTTGTTTGTCGTAAAAATTCGTAATAATGACAAAAAATACTAATTTGTGGATCTCCTTACTTCCGGGTTCAGCTATCCTGCCGCTGTGGCAGGTGCATTCTGGGAAAATTTCTTACCCCTCCGTTTAAAGTGTGGTCCTGAAAAATCTTCGTTGGAAGGGGTGTATAGCCCTCGCCCTTAGCCCTACGCCTTCAAGCTAAAGAGAATTGGGACACCACCACCCCTTGACGTGAACGCGCAAAACGAGGGGTAGGGGTAGGGGTAAGGGGAAGGGCTAAGGGGTAGAATTGGGATTGGGCCAAAGTCTTTGATTCAAAAACACACACTGATCTGAACATTACAGTGCATGACAGTTCACTCGTTACAGTTCACATTACAGACCCATGTAGCGATGCAATATTTATATACACACCATTAACAGGATTACAAAATTGCTCTATGAGGATTCTGAGACGGCGTGTTTCTTCTTGTGGGAATGCAAAAGCCACCGATATGTGAATCTCTCGCTGCAGATGGAGCAGTGGTACGGTTTTTCCCCTGTGTGACTTCTCTCATGATTGCGCAGGGTCTCTGGTCGAGCGAAACACTGGTCGCAGTGGGAGCATTTATGCGGTTTTTCCCCTGTATGGCCTCTCTGATGAATAGTGAAAGCAAAGATTCTCGTAAAGCTCTTGCCGCAGTCGGGACACAAGTACGGTTTCTCTCCGGTGTGGATTCTCTCGTGGGTTCTCCGGTGCGACCTACTCCGGAAACGTTTGTCGCAGTGCGAGCACGGATACGGCCGCTCTCCGGTGTGCATCCACTCGTGTTCTATTAAGGCAGAGTTAGTCGGGAGAATTTTCGGACAGTGCGAACACTGAAATGTGTATCGCGAATGTTTGGAGTTCGACACTCCAGTTTGAGTCCCCTTCTGGAATTCCTTGGTGTGAATTCTCTCGTGTTGATCCAAGTTTGACTTATCACGGAAACACTGCTTACAGTGCGAACACTGATATGGTTTCTCGCCAGTGTGAATTCTCTCGTGGGTTTTCAAGTGCGTCTTGGTACCGAAACATTTCTTACAGTGCGAGCACTGATACGGCCTCTCCCCGGTGTGAATTCTCTCATGTTGATACAAGTTTGGCTTATCTCTGAAACTTTTCTGACAGTGTGAACACTGATACGGCCTCTCTCCGGTGTGAATCCTCTCGTGAGCTTTACAAACGTATAACTCGAAGAAGCATTTCTGACAGTGTGAACACTGATACGGTCTCTCTTTGTTGTCCGTTTCGTCAGTGTGTTTTATCATATGACGCAACAGATAATACTTTGTACAGAAGCGCTTGTCGCACTGGTTGCACTGGAACGGTTTATCGCCAGTGTGCACCCTCAGGTGAAGCGCCAGTTTAGAAGGTATCCTAAAACTCTTCCCGCATTGATCACAGTGATAGTTCTTTGGCTTATGAGTTTTTCCAGAGGAACTCTTCCCTGTGGGCTGCTGTTTAGACGTAGAGGGCATTTCTCCATCAAAATGTGAATCAGCAGCATAACCTAAAATGGACATTAAATGTTTTTATGTCACTTCTGTAAACAAATAATCAGTAAAGATTGAAATTTTACATGTTTTAATGTGATTATTAAATTGAAGGAGTTTGTGATTTGAGTAAGTAACTATATAACTTCTTGACTGGAATCAATTATTCTGCTTATACTCCTCATACTGTGCATTCAGGGCTCAACAATAATGCAGGGTTCAACACTAAGGATTTTTTCTACTGGCCCGATTGGACCTAGGCCTGTCACAATAATCAATATATCGACTTATCGCACAATACATGGACATGACCTCAATAATTTTTGGTAATAAAATATATATCGCCCATACGTAAAAAACAATTCTTGCAACATTTTAGCTGATTGCACAACCTCTCGATCTCTATTGGAGCTGTCAGTATGGTTAAAAAACACTATAGTATTAACTATAAATGACTAAAGTATATTTTGATGTTGGTGTTTGACAACTGAAAATAGATCTGGTAGCAGATATCGCAGCCTCTGTTACTTTTTACCTTGCTTTTTTTTTTAGTTTTTTTTTGTTAACATTTATTATTATTTACTTAGGCTTTGGAATCAGAACGTGAAAACGCATATCCTAAGCATTAAATTATTAAAATGACCAAATTAAATTAAATATTCTTAAGAATAAAATATGATGTGTTCTTTTGAATAGCGTACTTTCGTTATGATGCTATTATATTGGCATTCTGGCATTATATAATGAGCGGCCTAAAATGGTCTTAAAATGACAATAATATCGTTTATCGCGATATATTTTGGTGCAATATATCGTACAACAAAAAATAGATATCGTGACAGGCCTAACTGGACCAGTGGTTCAGATTTTTACTTGCCCTGCCAAAATTATTCATTGGCCCCACCAAAAAAAAAAAAAAAAGTGAATTGCTATTTCTTAGCCACATATTTTAAATAATCTGTCAAAAAATAATTTCTAAAAATGATAAAGGAAAATGTGCAGGTGTTTTATTGCAATACAAAACCTGGCTGACTTAAAAATGACAGCAAAACATCACAAAACAGACGTTTACTTTTAGCCTCATAATTTGATGTTGTCGTCTTTTCGCTGTGTTGGTTTTTACCAGGTTATGGAAAAAAACAACATGCTCACAACATCCAATCAGATAAGAGGAACCAAAAAAGCAATATGGTATTTACGACTTCACAGAGAAGGTGGCATTCAAATACCTGAAAGCACAAACTATTTCTTGATTTTCAGACTATATATGCATGCAATTGATAAATAGTCGCAGGCAAATAAAAATTTAGTGACAAGGCAGCGCTGGCCTGATCGGGCCAGTAACCTTTCTGTCTACTGTCCCGAGCATCTCTCACACTGTCCCCGGGCCATCGGGCAGTCCTTATTGTTGAGCCCTGTAATGACTGCCCGATGGCTCGGGGCCAGCGTGAGAGACGCTCGGGACAGTAGACAGGATTGTTACCAGCGATGCCTCGTCACTAAGGTTTGATTTTAAATTAATGCGACTATTTGTCAATTGCGTGCAAATACAGTCTTTTAATTTAGAAACAGTTTGTGCTTTAAAGCCTTTAAATGCTGCCCTCTCTGTGATGTCCTGAATGCCATATGCCATTTGGTTCCTCTTATCTGATTGGATGTTGTGAGCTGCTGTTTTTTCTGTAACCTGGTAACAACCAGTCCAGCAAAGAGACGACAACATAGCGGCAACATCAGATCATGAGGATTAAAGAAAACATCTGTTTCTAACGTCTTGGAAGCAGACATTTACGTGAGTACAACACAATGCAGAAAATTGTGTTTTGAACAGTTTGAGGGCCTCACGGTGGCGTAGTGGGTAGCACAATCGCCTCACAGCAAGAAGGTCGCTGGTTCGAACCTCGGCTGGGTCAGTTGGTGTTTCTGTGTGGAGTCTGCATGTTCTCCCCGTGTTGGTGTGGGTTTCCTCCAGGTGCTCCGGTTTCCCCCACAAGTCCAAAGACATGTGGTATAGGGGAATTGGGTAAGCTAAATTGGCCCTAGTGTATGTTTGTGAATGAGTGTGTATGGATGTTTCCCAGTGATGGGTTGCAGTTGGAAGGGCATTTGCTACGTATAACACTGGATAAGTTGGCGGTTCATTCCGCTGTGGTGACCACAGATTAATAAAGGGACTAAGCCCTTGAATGAATGCACAGTTCATTGAACTGCAACAAAACACCTGCACGTTTTCCATACTGCTCTTTTTGTTTGTATAAAACTTAGAATTTTTGCTCATTATACAAGTATTCATATTTTTTAAGTATTTAAATTCTACATTCACAGACGTTATTTTTGACATATTTTTTAAAATATGTGGCTAAGAAATAGCTATTAACTCCTTTTTTGGTGGGGCAAGTGAAAATTTTGGCAGGGCAAGTAAAAATCTCAACCACTGGCCAGCAGAAAAAATCCTTAACGTTGAACCCTGGCATTATTTTCAAATATTTCAATAGACCAGAGTCAATAACTCCACTTATTTTGGGACTTGTGGAGCTGCGCATCGGTGGATTAGCTCTTGGACTTTCAGCAGTGAACTGTAAACCACACTGAACTGAACTTCAACACTGAAAACTGGACTGAAACTTTCAATTGACTAGAACTTCTGTGTTAAGTTGCTTTGACACAATCTACATTGTAAAAGCGCTATATAAATAAACATGAATTGAATTATTTTGTAATACTTTAACAAACCCAGAGTCAATCCTTCCACTTATACTACTTACATTGTGCATTAATTACTAATAATATAACAGACCAGAGTCAATTATTCCACTTATAATGTGCATTATTTTCTAATAATTCAACAGGTCCCACTTTATATTAAGTGGCCTTAACTAGTATGTACTTACATTGCAATTAATAATGTTACAGTGAACTTATTGTGTAAATACACGTTTTAACATTGTACTTATAATTGATTAAATAGATGCATGTAATTACATCTGTCATTAATTTCTGTAATTACATCTTTAATTACACTATTGACCATCCCTTACACTTTAACCAATCCTTAAACCTAGCTATACCACCAAACCTGTTCCTTAACCTACCCGTATCTCTCCTCAATAGCACCAGAAGTGATCTGAATACATTATGAACACAGTAAGTACATTGTATTTATTTTTTGATGCAGGTACATAGTAGTTAAGGCCACTTAATATAAAGTGGGACCCTTCAACATACCGGAGACAATTATTCTGATTATGAAACTTATATTAGTTTCCAATTATAACTTTAGCTTTGCAATTATCTGAAAATAATGGCACACATTATGATATTCATCAGCCAACCAGAATCAACCATTCAGCAGTGTCGTATTCTTGTATCTGAATATGCTTAAACTCACCAGAAAAGCGTAAATTGGTGTAAATTTCATTTTTATTTGAGCTCTGTTGTATTTATCCGCTCTTATTTTGATTACTTTATTCTAGTGCATGATTTACTCCTGTACAAAAACA
>CAIGQQ010034340.1:515195-528142 GCA_903798035.1 Danio albolineatus
TCTGGTATTGTCCATTCTGTTAACGTCAACTCTGCTACCGTCAATTCTGTTACTGTCGACTCTACATCTAACCTGCTACCATCATCTCTGCTACCGCCAACTCTGGCATTGTCGACTCTGCTACCGTCGATTCTACTGTTGTCAACTCTGTTACCGTTGACTCTGCTCCGCCGACTCTGGTATTGTGGACTCTGCTATCATCGACTCTGTTAACGTTGTCTATTATCGTCAAGTCTGTTATTGTCAACTCTTTAACTGTCAACTCAATTATTTTCAACTCTGTTATTGTCGACTCCCTTACAGTCAACTCTGTTACTGTCGACTCTGTTACTTTCGAGTCTATTATTGTCAACTGTTACTGTCGACTCTGCTACTGCGACTGCTACCATCAACTCTGCTACCGTTGACTCTGCTACTGTCTACTCTGTTATTGTCGAATCTTTTATAATCAACTCTGGTACCTGTTACCGTCGACTCTGCTACCGCCAACTCTGGTATTGTCAAATCTTTTATCGTCAACTCTGTTATTGCTGACTCTGTTACTGTCGACTCTGTTACCATTGACTCTGCTACGTCTAATCTGCTACTGTCGACTCTGCTACCACCGACTCTGGTATTGTCGATTCTGCTACCGTCGATTCTGGTATTGTCCATTCTGTTACCGTCGACTCTGCTACCGTCGACTCTATTATTGACCTGCTACCGTCGACTCTGTTACCGCCAGCTTTTCAAATCTTTTATCGTCGACTCTGGTATTGACTCTGTTACCATCGACTCTGCTACGGTCTAATCTGCTAACATAGACTTTGCTACCGCTGACTCTGGTATTGTCGACTCTGTTATTGTTGACTCTGTTACCATTGACTCTGCAACATCTAATCTGCTAACGTCAACTCTGCTACTACCGACTCTGGTATTGTCGACTCTGCTACCGTCAATTCTGTTACTGTCGACTCTACATCTAACCTGCTACCGTCATCTCTGCTACCGCCAACTCTGGTACTGTCGTCTCTGCTACCGTCGATTCTACTGTTGTCAACTCTGTTACCGTTGACTCTGCTCCGCCGACTCTGGTATTGTGGACTCTGCTATCATCGACTCTGTTAACGTTGTCTAATATCGTCAAGTCTGTTATTGTCAACTCTTTAACTGTCAACTCAATTATTTTCAACTCTGTTATTGTCGACTCCCTTACAGTCAACTCTGTTAGTGGTTTACAACAATTAATAACAGAATCAAATGTTACCTATCGCATTTAAGCATTGTATTACATTGAGCTTTTCAGAAACCCCGTTGTCACATTCATGACGAGATGTAAATGCTCTCTTGTTCACAGGTTTCGCATTTGTGTCGCTGGTCAGCTACAACTCATCCAGCAACCTGGTTCACAATGTGAGCAGAAAGAAATCGAAGATGGAGGAAAACGCCACTCACAAACTCAACTCAAAGGTGGTGACGGTCGTCGTCAGTAATCCAGACACCAAACATCTGTCAGAACCGGTGACGCTCATCTTTACACACGTGGAGGTGAAGATTTGATTCTCAGCCAGACATTTCTCTTCGTTCACGAGCAGTTCATTCATTCTCTTGCTCTGTTTTACAGGAGAGGGCGGAGTCTGAGAGAGTGGCTTATAACTGTGTGTACTGGGCGGAGTCTGAGAGGGCGTGGTCTAGGCAGGGCTGTAAGAGGGCGTGGTCTAACAGCACTCATACAGCATGTTCCTCCTCTCACCTCAGTAGTTTTGCGGTTCTGATGTCACTCTACCCTGTCCAGGTATACCAGTGATTCAGATCTGACATGTTTTAGAGTGCTTTCACACCTGTGGATCGATTGTTTTGTTCTGAATCAGGGATTATAATTGTTTCAATGTTGCGTTTTGTTATTGGTGTGCTTCACTTTCATACGGCAAAGTCTCAAAACAAACCTAAATTATTAAATTAAGTCATGCGCGAGTAATCTCTCCTCACGTTGGGCAAAGTTTGGCTTATTTTCTGTGATTTCTTAGCTGTCATACTGTCATACATCATTATTTTAATTTATGACGATGGTCGGCGGCAGTGGCGACCCGAGTCGATTCCGCCTTGTGGTCCTATGCCGATCCTTCCCCTCTCTCTGCTCTCCATGCCTTTCTGTCGATTCTCTCTACTGTCCTATCTAATAATGGTGAAAACCTAGAAAAAATAATTATATAAAAAAAAGTAAATAAAAAAAATTATTTATGATGATGATAAATGAGACTTTATAAGCGAAAATGTGCACTTTAGTTTTGAATGGTGACTCCCAGACAGTCATCACCAAATATAAATAAACCATTTGTGCTGTCTAGGGTTGGAATATATCCATTCTATATCAGAAATCACATTGGTATTATATATATATTTGAATAGTTCTGTTAGACGGCATGTTTTTACTTTCACTTTCATATTTGACCGGGAACGCACATTTAGGAAGGTAGGAATGACATCCCGCCTTACTTCTCTCTTCTTATAGCCATAGTTATGCTTATTATATAACCATAATACACTGTGATATAGGCTGGTGTGTTAGTTGGTTGGATTGTTTTGCTTTCTCATTAATACCGAACCACTTTAGTGTTCGTTCAACTGAGCCGAGACCTCATTCAGGTGATCTCAGACTGATTGTTTTGGCAATTTGGTGATTGCAGTGTTCACATATGCACAAACAAACCAAGCTAATGGGGCAAACGTGCCAGGTTTCCAAACAAACGGTTAAACGATGATCATTATATACTCACATTTGTCTGTTTCTCCTGTTTCCCTCCCGCAGGACACGTTTGAGTTGGTGGTGATCACTCGTGTGGGTTTAGTTCTGTCTCTGATCTGCTTATTCCTCTGTATCCTGACCTTCCGCTTCTGCCGCTCGATCCAAGGCACCCGGAACAGCATCCACCTCCATCTGAGCGTCTGCCTCTTCATCGCAGACCTCGTCTTCCTCTGCGGGATCTCCAGCACTCACAATCAGGTGTGTGTGGGTCTCATATCTAGAGTTTATAGGAGATGGAGAATCAACAGTGATATCAGTCATTATGAATCATTTCCATTTCTAATTTACTCCTTCTTTCCAAAACACTTGAAATAATAGTTGCTGCTCAACTCCATCCTGTGTGAACATTTCAGTCTGGTTTCTGCATCTTTCACAGTGTAGAAACACACTTATAAACATCACTTTACAGTCATTTAGTTCCCAATATTCCCCTGTTAACACTGGTGTGCCTCAGGGCTCTGTATTGGGACGCCTTCTTTTCATCATTTACCTTCTTTCTCTTGGTAGTATCTATTGTAAACACACCTTTCTCCATTGTTACGCAGATGATAAACATAATCTCCAGCAAACATAATTCCACCCTCCCTGTAATCTGACTACTTTTGGATTACATTTAGATTACTTTTATATTGACCGTAATTTTATGACTGTGATGATCATCTCAGGTTGGGTGTGCTATTGTGGCCGGTCTGCTCCACTTCTTCTTCTTGTCTGCGTTCTGCTGGATGCTGCTGGAGGGGGTTCAGCTCTACCGGATGGTTGTGCTGGTCTTCCACACCACATTAAAACACCTCTACATGTACGCGGTGGGATACGGAGTCCCTCTCGTCATCGTCTCCATCTCTGCCATCGCCTTCCCCAAGGGATACGGCACAGACAGACAGTGAGTGAGCTATTATTATTATAGATATTTAGGTCCAGTTCTGTTTTACACCCCTACCTCTTCGCCTTCCCCTTGGCCCTTGAGTGTAATCAGGTAGGGATAGAAATATTCCCCTAAGAATTGAGACTCCATCACCACTACACACACACACACATCATCATGTGTAACGTTATACGAAGCTCCGCTGATGTAACGTCAATCATATTAAAGTTATATGCGTACTAATCTGTTGTATGAATGAACTGAATAAACCTGATGTCACGCGCTCCAGCATGAAGACTGTTGATACAGTGGTTGCCTAGTAACATAAAAAGCGCAGCACACTGCTATTTTCAACAAAAGCGCAGTGCATAGCGTCTCTCAGACAAGTCTTGGGATGTTGCAAGATGCACAAACGATACAGTGTATTTACTGTGCACATACTCATGGAAGTACCCTCAAGAAACCAACATTAACATTACAGGGTATCTACACATTTTTTAACAGCAAATTTAATAACTTTTAAGACCTTTTTAAGTCCCCTAAAAGTAAAATTTAAGACTTTACCTCAACTCCGAGTCAGAGAACATTGCTTGGAAATCTAGGTGGATGTCCTCATTTGAGGTGTACAAGTGATAGCGGCCTACGGTTTGAAATACCCACAGTATTTCGGCCTGAAGTGTAGCTACATTCGCAAAGCTGCAGAAGGCACTGCTTGAAGTGGACGGCCTTGTGGAAGGCTGAGAGGTCGAAGTGCTCGATGAGAACAAACTACTTGCCTGCGACGACACGTACTTCTAGTGTTTCTCTGCTTTCATGTGTGAATAGAGCTCTTTGTGGCCCGTTGTCCCCAGTTTGATTGTCTTTTTACATAAAGCACACCTCCCTTCATGATTACTGGCTGTTTTCTTCAGCCACCCCCTGACACTTTTCGTCCTCCAACCAATTGTCATCAAACAAACATTTGCCCATGCTTGCGATTTCGCTAAATGCCGTGGTGGTGAACCATCAACGCATTCATCGATCACTTACTCGTATGTCACCTATGGAACGATGCAGGTGGCACCCACGAAGTGCTGCCCCCAAATGTTGCTCTGTTAAAGGGTCACGAAACACCAAAACACATTTTTTGAGCTGTTGACAGTCATATATGTGTCCCACGCTGCTATAAACACTATTAGGAAACGTATATCTCGCTAAAGAGTAAAAATTGGTTGTTTTTGCGTTATTTCCAGCAAATTCGTTCTTCCTGTTTGAAAGAATTTTTGCAGCTGCGTCACGCCGATGAGATCCTTGCGTATATTCCAGCGTGGAGAGTGGACGCCTGTCCCGGCCAGAACGTTCTGACGTCTCTGAGTGTTCGGCATTAATTCATGAGACTTGGTTCAAACCAACCAGAGCGCTCTATTGTGTACGCGGCGCAACTTCATTAATATTCATGATAGCTTCGAAGATTGTACCTGTTATGCTGCGTTTACAGCAGTTGCGGAAGACGCATCAAGCGCGAGTGATTTACATGCTAAGTCAGTCAATGCAAAGGCGCGAATAGGCATCCTGCAACGCGATACGCGCGAATGGCGCCGCGCGTTTGATGCGCTTAGCGCTGCAACTCGCGCGAATCGCTTCACTTTGAAAATGAAATGAAAATGAGCTTCAGCGGACGTTCGTGCCGCGTTAACCAATCAGGAGCTTGCTCTGGTGGGGGTGTGATTATGACGTAGCGCCTGTTGTTGGTGTCCTAAGGGAAAACTCAGCTCAGTCAGAAGCACCGCTGAAAGCTTCCATCATCCAGGTTCAGTTTCTGGAGGAGTTTATGAGCTCACAGAGCTGCTGCACCTCTGAAATAATCTAGTGGACTCAGATACAGCTCCAAACCAATCGAAGCTGTTTATCAGCCTTCATAAAGCACATAAAACAGTTATTCTCTCTATAAAACACCTGTTAGCCATTTAGCAATAAAGCTTCAGTCACCAAACCATAGACAGAAGCCCTGCCCATCACTCCAATCCAAAAATAAAGAGAAAGTGCTGTTAAAGTCGACAAATTAATAATTTGGCAAATAATTCGATTACTGATGTCCATGTAAACACAGTCTGTGTGAAAAGGAGCGCGTGCACAAATGGAAACTCCCAATTTTATGCAAAACCTTCCCTCTTTCCCCTTCCCCGACACTCCTACCTAAACAGAGCTGGACACACCCACTTTACTGAGCTTTTCCAGACTATAGGTGTGAAAACACCACGCTGAGACTGGGGGGTTTCATGGCACTTTAAGTTGCGGTTGAAAAATAAAATAAAAATGACGAGTCAGACATGAAATTTAAGACCTCCTTATGAAAAATGACAGAATTCAAGACATTTTCAGACCTTAAAAATCGAAAGTTTTATTTAAGACGTTTCAAAACTTTTTAAGGACCCGCGGGGACCCTGCATTAAAAAATGTAGTTGGTCTCGTTGTTTGGATTTGCTGTTGTTGGTGCAGTCAGGTAAATCTCTCAAACCCCTTCATTTGTAGTGTGGTCCTGAAAAATCTCAGTTTGAAGGGCAACATGACCCTCCCCTGACCCCTACACCTCCAAGCATGAGAGAATTGGACTGAACCCCTTCACTTGAATGTGCAATGTGAGGAGTGGAGATAAGGGGTTAAACTGGGATTGGGCCTTAACCACATTCTTGTCAGATGACTGCGATTACTGTAATTCCTTTAACAGACATAAACAAGATATAACAAGATAAACAATATGCATATGCACTGTTTCAGTGCAACTTTCACTTTCAGATTTGCATTGTTTTGCAGGGGGTTTCCAGAGAGAGAGAGAGAGAGAGGGGTGTAAATTGTGCATTTACAAAGTAGACATCTGATATACCGCTGTGTATGCGAAGCACGTATTTAACATACAGTACAGGTGTAGTTTTGGATTTTATAGATTGTGTACTTGTCATACATGCATGTTTAGTCTCCACCATCATGGCAAATGTAAGCCTTGCCATGAAAAAAATCAAGTTTTCACCAAAATAGAGAAACCATTTCTACATTTTTGTGTCAGCAAGTATGTTACAGCACTTTACAAATCCTCACAATTGTCTCTGTTGGTGCTTTTAAACATTAATATTTGATTTACCGAAGTCAAACAAGTGACTATTTCACATCCGCTGCGTAAAACATATGCTGGATAAGTTGGCGGTACATTCCGCTGTGGCGACCTCTGATTAATAAAGAGACTAAGCCGACAAGAAAATTAATGAATATATGAACATGATCAGGACAGCGTCACGGTGGCGTAGTGGGTAGCATGATCACCTCACAGCAAGAAGGTCGCTGGTTCGAGTCCCGGCTGGGTCAGTTGGCATTTCTGTGTGGAGTTTGCATGTTCTCCCCGTGGTTGCGTGGGTTTCCTCCGGGGGCTTCGGTTTCCCCCACAGTCCAAACACATGTGGTATAGGGGAATTGGGTAGGCTAAATTGTCCGTAGTGTTTGAGTGTGAATGAGAATGTATGGATGTTTCCCAGAGATGGGTTGCAGCTGAAAGGGCATCTGTTGGCGGTTCATTCCACTGTGGCAACCCCTGATTAATAAAGGGACTAAGGCAAAAAATAAATGAATGAATATATATATATATATATATATATATATATATACACACACACATCCGAATGGCCCTCAAAACATACAATTAATCTGCATAATAGCAATAAATGTAGCCACTGAACATGTACATGTACACATAGTTTAACTAGTAAAAGCTATTAGTTACCAGTTAATTAGATAAAGGTATTAGTAACTAGTTATGGTAACTAATAACCTTAACCTTTCTGATTTTGATAGTAATGCAATACTGTGGATCTTTAACCCTCTAATACCGACGGGAGCGCCCACACTCCGGTTTGCGTGCCTCTGTTTAAAAGCCAATAAAAACCGAAAGCATATAGGTAGAGCAATTATTTTTTTACATATGAAATCAGAGACGTTATACTTTCATACTCAAACAGTCATGAGTATGAATATAATCAAAACAAGCAGAATAATCCCGATAGTATGACGCACTATTTACTCTTATCGTTTCACTTTTATGCCTAAAACATCAAACTTTTATACCTTTATACTTACATTTTTTTGCTGTATTGCTGAATCGTGCTTATTATTTTACATACATTGATGTCGTTTTGAACACTGAAGGCTTCAGAACCCTCCTCACCCCTCATTTGTGGTAATTTGTAGAGATTTTTTTGTTGATCAATCAAATTGTTCTGTCTACACTGTTTATAAAAATAAGCGTATCTCACAAACGAATTGATGTAATTAGTCCAAATCAGTTTTATATAGTTTCAAAGGGTTTTGTGCATGTTTTTTACATTGACAAGTTTGAGGTTTACATTTGTGTTATTTCTGTATATAGTAAAAACTAAAATAAAACTAAGCCATTTTCAATTTTTTTGTGGTTTATTGCACTTTTAAGCTATTTAACTCGTTAATATGGATTTATGACATACATAAACTTAAAGTTGGGGATGTAAGGATTTTATTGATATATGGCATTTGAAAATACTCAAAAGAATGACATCACAGCGTGTAAAAATACTAAGATATACCCTGGCGGAATTGTTCTATGGCAGGTCTTAAAGGGTTAGTAAAGCTTGCCCTTTTCTATCGTGCTTTTATTAAGTCTTTTCTATCTTTCACTCTGGTGGCCTGGTTTGGAAGTCTGTCCCTTAAAAACAGAAATAGACTGAGCCAGGTTATTAGGTGGTCCAGCAGGTTGATTGGTAAATCACAGCTGAGTATTGAATCCCTGTATAGTAAGCAGCTTTTAAGGACTGCCCAGAACATCAGTAGCTGCAGCTCTCATCCTCTGTCTGAGGAGTTCATCCTGCTCCCCTCGGGTCGAAGGTTTCAGATGCTTTTTAGTCAGACAAACCGTTACAGGAGTAGCTTTGTCCCATCATCGGTTGTTGCGTTGCATAAATTGTAATATTTTAAGGTACTTTTGTATGTGTATATGTGGGTATATAGGTGTATGTGACGTAATGGATTGTTTGTATCAAACGCCAAACTTTGCTGCAAAAAGAATCTACCTACGGGTATCAATAAATTCAACAACATCAACAACAAGCTGCTGTAAAACAATAATAACAGTTAAAGCGCTGTACAAATACACTTGAATTGAACATCCTCTACAATTATTTGTCAGCCAGACTGTAGAATCAATCAGTGTGTGTTCATTAGTGTGTTTGACAGTCGCTCTGATGATTACCTGTGTTTGTGCTGCAGCTGTTGGCTCTCTCTCGAATACGACTTCATCTGGAGCTTCCTCGCGCCCGTCTGCCTCATCATCGGCCTCAACAGCCTGGTGTTTGTCATCACCGTGTGGAAACTGGCTGAGAAATTCTCCAGCCTCAACCCAGACCTCTCCAAACTCCGCACCATCAGGTGAGCGCGCTCGTTTCGGCAAACGTAAAGAAACGTTTGGGATGACTCTAATGCGTCTCTGCTGGTTTTCAGGGGCTTCACGGTGACGGCGGTGGCTCAGCTGTGTGTTCTGGGAGGAATGTGGATTTTCGGCAGTTTCCTCTTCTATGAGAAGGTTACTCAAGTCGCGCTGTACCTCTTCGTCATCCTCAACAGCCTACAGGGGGCGCTGATCTTCATCATGCACTGCCTGCTGTCCAGACAGGTACTGTACACTAGCGGCGGCTGCTTTCAGATCATTTCATGAAGCTTTGAAACCGTTACGCATCTTTTTGTTCGAATCAGTGGTTTGTTGCGCGTTTTAAATTAGCGAGATTGCGACAACTGGCAAGTTTCGTGGATTGGAGTAAATCGGCGAGGTTTGGTCCATTTTGCAAATGGCTTTGTTACGTCATTACTGCTTTGAAAAGTGTTGAAAATTCATGGACTCGCCACTAGGGGGCGATATGTGTAATACTATAAAATCCACACGAATCATGCAGGTTCAGTGTTTGGGGGTAACGCGTTACAAGTAGTTGTGTAATACTCTCACGTTTCTAAGTATCAAGTAAAGTAAAGCATTAAGGCTCGTACACACCGGGACACTTTTCGTTTGCGTTTATCGTCAGCGTTTTGAGACGTTTCTCCTCATTCAAGCCCAAGCGAGTTTCTCTGGCGTTGAGCAGAAGAGCATGCAGAATCACTCCTTGACGTTAGATGGCGCACAGGGTGGCGCCAAGCTTCTGACTCCCCCTTGTTGCACAGAAGAAGAAAAGAGAAAGTTGACCTGCTTGTTGTTGGCGATCGGCAAAGCATGGATGGTTCCAGTAGCAGCTCTAGCGATGAATAGATGATTATTGTTCACCAGTGCAGTAAGCAGCTCCACGCTCATATCGCCTCTGGGCATCTTCTTCAATGTGCGCTCGCATTGACAGTTTTGCGCTTGAGCGCCTCCAAGGGGTGTTTACTGTAACTTCAGCGGCTCCGTACACGTGAACTAAAGTGCCAATCTGATTGGTGGAGAAGGCTTTGACGCGGCACGTCAAATAAAAAAACGAGCATGAGGTGTTTCTTTAAAAATGACGATTTTACGCCTGCCGTTTTGCGCGTCGGTGTGCACGATCACATTGATGCCCTTTATATAGTCACGAGGCGTTAAACGTTGACCGAAAACGTGAGCAAAAAACGTCTCGGATTTTCACGGGCCTTTACTGTTAAAAAGTAATACAATTTGAGTTACTGTTTAGTTTATTTAATTAGCTTTTAAAAAATAGATTGCTGAATTATAATGAACATCTTCACGTTGAATCACGCACTCAATGAGAGAATACGCTCAAAAGTAACGTAACGCATCATTTACCATAAGTAACTAAGTAACTCAACTAGTTACTTTTTGGGGAGTAACTCAATATTGTAATGCAAAGTAGTGGATCAAACGTATCTTTCCTCAATGCCGTGCAGGTTAACTAAGATCGCCCCCTAGTGGTGAACAGCTTTCATAGTTTTTTAACAAATCTTGAATCAGTTTTCTGAGTTTATAGATGTTCTAATGAGATATTTGTAAAGTGAAAAAGGAATGTTAGTTCATAATCTCCTGTCCTGATTGGCAGAGCCCACAATGTAACAATATAAGCCTTAAATATTGATAAAAGACCAGATTTTATGCAGACACATCTAGCATTTTATCTGTGGTTCGGCTCATCTGGTCCAGATCAAGGGCAACAAATGACACATTGTAGCATTTTTCTGCTATTTTGGGTCAGTTCCACACCATACTGATTGCTTTGGTCCGAACCAGTGGAGAAGAACCAAAATGCAATCATGTGACAAAATCCACATCACTCATTGGCCAGATGTTAATGTATTTCCTAAAATTTCCTAGTCCAAAAAGGCACAGTACTTCTTGCGGTCGGGTCTGTTTTAGTTTGGATCATGTTCTCACCACACACAAACTGCTCCAGGGTTTGTTTGAAAGCGTTCCGAGACCACCTCTTCAAGAAGGTTTTTGGTGCGCACCCCGAGTGCGGCTGCTGCATTCACACCTGCCCAAGTGAACCTCTCCAAGAAGAAAAACGAACTCTAGTGCGATTCAACCCAACTAAATAAGGCAGGTGTGAAAGCACTCTTAATATAAGTTATAGTTTTAATTTAACATTTGGAGTGTATTTGAAAAAGCCCCTTTTTTGCATGAGTTTATACAGTTTTGATCGGCAGGTGTCATACGTGGCGTTTCGAATGTTACAAGTCAGTGAATCATTTTGCTAAATAATAATTTGTTATATTGCTCAAAAGCTTTGTTTCTCCAATTACATCTTTACACACAATATTACACATGTGTTACAAAGCATCGGTCTGTTTGGTTGATTTATGTCCATTACTCTGAGGAAATAGTTAATAATCAGAGTTTTCAATCTTGCCATCAACCATTTTAATGCTGTTAAGATTAACGCTCAAGATTTTTTTTTCTTAGTATTGGAAGATTGCGAAACGAGCCACACTGACAGATCTGTGTGTCAGATTTCAGAATGTGAGAAAACACAAACATGCAGATGAAGAAGTCGTAGATTTGACAGTTTTGTTCATGCAACGTGTTTAGCACCTCGATGCGTGACAGACAGCAAACACACACCAGCAGAGCTTACTAAATCTCTCACATGAGAACGGCAGGAAATCAACTCAGAAATACACATCCTTTACATGTTCCATTTCATACGGTGTTTTGTCGCCCTCTTCAGGTCAGAGAGGAGTACTGCAAGCTCATTACTAGGATCTGCTCACTCAAGGAGAAGAAATATTCAGAGTTCAGCACCACCAATCACTCCAGTCAGGTGAATGAACATGCTGACATCAACACTGGACATGCTCACAGCTGACACGTGTTCATTTCAGAGGCTGTGTTAATGCTAATCCTAAACTCTGCTTTAATATTTATCTTAACTGCATGGCTGAATGTTTGTCCATAAATTACTATCAAAACAAAAACTTAAAACAGTTTAACCAAAGAAATTGGTCCAAAAAATATATAAATAAGTAAAGTCAAGGGTTAACATTGTTGAATTTGGTTTACATGCTTACAATTTAAGGAGAAAACATTTGGAGAATATAATTCCTGAAACATCCATATGATGTATTATTGATATTAGCTGAATGCTAATGCTAATATTCACAGATGAAAGAATACTGTAATACTTAATAGTAAATAATGTAGTGTTTTTGAACCATACTATTGTATGTATGATATTATTCACAACAATTTGTTAATGATTGCTCCAGGATACTATAGTATTACTGTAGTGAATTGATCAGCTGGGATAAATACTGTAGTGTACTTCAGTTTTTACTCCAGTAGAGTGTGGTGTATTGTAGAATAATATACCCAATATCTACAGTATACTCTATAGTAGAAAACTACAGTATTGGGTCATTTGTTTGCATTACTAGTTGTGTTACCATAGCAACTATAGAATTGCCACAACAAATCAGATACTATAGATGCTACCATAGCAACTATAATCACCACAACAGATTAACTACTATAGATGTTACCATAGCAACTATAATCACAACAGATCAACTACTATAGATGTTACCATAGCAACTATAGAATTGCCACAACAAATCAAATACAATAGATGTTACCATAGCAACTATAATCACCATAATACATCAACTACTATAAACGTTGTTACCATAGCAACTATAGAATCACCAGAACAATCAACTACAATAGATGTTACCATAGCAACTATAAAATCCCAACTACAGATCAATTACTATAATGTTGTTACTGTAGCAACTATAGAATCACCACCACAGATCAACTACTATAGATTTTACCATAGCAACTATCGAATC